>JAAIIK010000053.1:4742535-4767342 GCA_014706435.1 Silurus glanis | reverse complement strand
GTGTGTGTGTGTGTGTGTGTGTGTGTGTGTGTGTGTGTGTGTGTGTGAATGAAACAGCTTTCATATGCCCTTGTGTTTTCTAAATCATGGGCTTGTGCTTTGATAATCAGCTCTATTCAGTTTACCCTCATCTAATTGGAAACTAAGAAGGCCTCCCCCAGAATCTGTCTTAATGATCTCCAAAAAAATCTTGTACTCAGCTAAGTCACACTGAATAAAATCAAAGTCTATTGATGTTTGCTTAATAGTGAGGTTGTGTAGTGTGATAAACATGTGCTGTTGAATACTTTACTGTATATGTGTTATGGATGATCCCACAATTGTGGTCCCACTTAAGTAAGTTTTAAACTTGCACATAAAGTAAATACACTTTACTTTAGACACTATAACCTGTCTGCATGTTTCAGATAAATAACTTAAAACAACAACTCACACTATGTATAGCACTTAGAAGATAGCGTTTTCATGCCTCCCTCAGCTGACTATTATATATTTTTTTTTTTTTACCATAAATAATATTATTATTATTTGTTCAAATCTATTCAACATTTTGCACTTGAAACATTACTTTTGGAAAAGATTTACTATATGTTCTGAATTCTGAAAATATATATATAAATTCAAAAAAATTCCAATATTCCACTGTCACTGTTTTTTCATTGCAAATTTCTTGAAGAAAGTAGAAAGTGTATTAAAGAAAAGTCAACTTTCTTGTTTTCCTTCTCTTAGACTACTAGGATTGCTTAGAACACCTGACTTCTCCAGCCATATGTGCCACAAAATTTGAGGCACAAATTTATTTATAATGTCCTTAGATGCCGTAGCATCATTGGGAGTGACGAGCATGGACAGGATAAAAATACGTTTATTAGAGGTTATGTTATTATGTAGGACGTTTTGGAGACAAGGTGAGGGAGGTGAGATTGAGATGGTTTGGACATGTGCAGAGGAGGGACATGGGGTATATCAGTAGGAGAATGCTGAGGATAGAGCCACCAGGAAGGAGGAAAAGAGGAAAGCCAATGAGGAGGTTTATGGATGTGGTGAGGGAAGACATGCAGGTAGTTGGTTTTGAAAGAGGCGGATGTAAAGGACAGGGGGGCATGGAGACGGATGATCCGCTGTGGCGACCCCTAATGGGAGAAGCCGAAAGAAGAAGAAGATGCAGTCGCATAAAATTTTCGGTTCACTTGAACTAGGAGACTCAACCCTGTTCCCTGTGACAATGACCCTGTCCACAAAACCTGCTCTATGCCACAATGGTTCACTAAGTTGCTGCTATAGAATGCTGACCTGCAGTCTACTGACCACCTTTGGGATGAATTGGAACACTGACTGCACCGCAGGCCTCCTCACCTCATTTACATCAGTACCTGAATGACCATAAATCTTCACAACCACACTCCAAAATCTAGAGGAACATCTTTCCAGGAGAGTTTGGGATCATTCTAACAGCAAATGAAAGTAAATGTGGAATGGGATGCTTAAAAACCAAATAAAACAAACCTTTTCTATATAGTGTATTATTGAATTTGAGAATTAATTCATTCTATGCTAAACTATAAAATATACCTAGGCTGTTAGCAAAGGCCAAAAAATAAATTAAAAAGTCAGAGATTGACAATGCTGCAAAATTCCTTATTCATGCCTTATTCATCATTCATGATGAATAAAAGCATTTTTAAAATGTTGTCCCTAATAACCGTCTCAGCTGTACGCCGGGTTTTTAAACCTGTTTCATAATGGATTTGATAAATCATAAATTGGGCAGTTAATAGAAAAAATACAGCATGATCTATTGCTAAAGGCGTGCATTTAGATGTAATCAGAGCCAGCCTTGGCCTTCAATAAAGAACTCTTTTCTGAAGAGGAGTTGAAAGCGTCTGTAACAGTCTGTACTCAGTTTACTGATGTATTTATCTCAAGGTCAGTAATGAACTAGAGAGAAGCTACTGTTGTTAAAGAAGCGAAATGAGGCTTTGAATAAAACATTTAGTCTTTGGACAGGGTTTTGCTTTAGGGAAGCTCATGAGCAGAAAAAAAAAAAGCTTGTATTCTGTTTGGTTGTTTGCGTTTGCGTCATCTTGTGAGCAGGATGTACTGATATGCATGCAGATGTAGGTTTAATAGCAAGAGTTCAAATGTAAAAATCATCGAATGACCCGTCCTTTCGATTGGCAGAAATGTCTTTCAGGTTGACGATTATCCATTTGTTGACTTAGAAGACACTACAATTTGAAAGACTTTTCAAACTCTTATTTATTTGTTTTAGAGGCTGGTTATATAATTAGACATGTTCGTATTGCATAAGGAGTTTACGACCTTCAATTGGTTGTTAGAAATGGCAAAAGCTGGCTGCTACTGACATCTAGTGGCCATTTTATATACAATAAAAATATTTAGGTTTTGAAGGTTGTATGTTTGCACAGGCAGGAGCCTAAATCATTCTGATGGGTTTGGTTTTCATGTCATGCTTTGCAAATCTATTTTTTACTGTTCAATTTGGTTTTACTCTCAATATAAAAGGTAAAATATCTTGTAGACATAGATATTGCTCTTCTGTTTCTTGTACTGCATTTATTTATGCATTTATTGTTTTTTGCTTGGTTAGTTAGTTGTCTGGTATTTTTTTTTTTTTTTTTTTTGCAAAGTAAGCAATAACTTGTGCAATAACTAATTTTGCACTGTTTAATGAAAGAAATAGCAGTATGATCTACTTCGCTGAGTCAGTTCTTTTGAAATGAAATGTTGTTGTTAATGCTGTTGTTTTTGTTGTTGAGCTCAGCAAGAATCACTGATAACTATGTAATTCAACTCATTCTTGATGCCTGAACACACATGGTCTATCTAATAGAATTGTTCTTGTTTTAATGCAATTCAATTGAATTGACTTTGATTCAGACTCTTTCAATAAGTGAAACACGACAAACAACTGTTTACTGTAGTTGCCATACAGATAATATTTACATTCATTTACATCATTTTTAGAAAATATACCTAGACTGATTGTTTTTCTTATTTCGTGGCAGACTGCTCATCTAGGCCATGAATCTTGTTATTTTACTGCTAACATGAAGGAAGGCAATAAATTAGTATATGTAGATTTTCTCACGCTCACCTGATTAATGTCTAAATGGTGTTTAACAGCATCGTTTCACAGTCAGTTTGGACTTTAATAAATGAGTTTAGAGTTTATATGGAAAAGCATAATGAAGATTGATGGTGACTGTAAATCTTGAATGAACAGTCTTTGTTCTATCATTCGAAAAAATAATCACACGAGCAGCAGGAGAACTGCACATAAGCACAGGCTTGGGTTAAAAATGCGTTCTGTAAGTAATTTCACATCTATACTTTTAGTCTAATGCTGAGTTTGTGAATTTGTTTCCATCACTATTACAATTTATTTTCGGTAAAGACTTCTTGTGCCACAGTTGTAAATATGTATACACACACATACACACACAGTACTGTGCAAATGTGTAAGGCAGGTGTAGAAATTCTGTAAGGGATCAACGCTTTCAAGAATATTTATATTAATTGTAAAAATATTTTTATCAATTTTTAGTGAGTGCTCAAATGAAAAACCCTAATCAATACATATTTGGTGTTTCAGTTTTTTACTATTGGACAATCTGTAGACTTGCATATTGTGTAGGATCAGAGTCAGGTGTATAATTAACCAATTACACCAAGCAGGTACTAATGATAGCATCCATTTCATATCTAGGTTGAAATACAGTCATTAACTGAAACAGTTGTGTAGGAGGATAAAAACTGTGTCAAATTCTGCTACTAAGGAGAGGTTGTGGAAGAGGTTGTGGAAGACGGTTTCATGTCACTGGTCATTCACCACGACTAGTCTAAGCAAAGCAGCAAGAAACAAGGTCAACAAGATACTGCATCAGCAGGGTTTCTCCCAGGCACAGATTTCAAAGAAGACTGGGGTTTCAAGATGTGCTTTTCAAGCTATTTGTCCCCCACAGAGCCCTGCTCTTCACATCAGTGAGTCTGTCTGGAATTACACGAAGAGACAGAAGGATCTGAGGCAACGTGTAACCATCGGTGGTTAGTTCTACAAGATGTTTGGAACATTTGGTTGGTTGGTTATTTTTTGGTTTTGCCATGAGTTTTTTCATCAGTGGAAGCAGCTGATGGTGAAATTGTGAAACAGCAGGTGGCAATGCGCGATCAGGATGAATTGCTAGGTGGTCATTCTGTTTGTCATTAAATAAATAGGATCATTTGAACCATTTTGTTCTAACAAGTTTTATATCTAACTGCTTACCCTGGTTTGAATATACACAGGCCTGAGTGTTTATTTGGTCTTTTATCCAGAACAAACAACAAATATGGCCATCCTCAACACTCATGCATACTTTTTGAAGACAGTGGTTAAAGCTCAGGTTTGATGATCAGAAGGACAGAAGGTCAAGCACCAACATTGCCACGGTATCACTGTTGGGCCCTGCAGCAAGGCACATAACCCCCTTTGTTTCAAGGGTGCTGCATTAAGGTTATACCACCAATATAATAATTTACTGTACAGTGTATGATACAAATAAATGCTTCTTCTTAAAGGCCAGAAAACAGAAACAGAACAGAACCTGTAATCAGGACCAAGAGGCATCTCTGTTTATCAGTCATGCTGCCTGTTAGCTAGGAAACAGCTTCAACTTTAGGCTTAGTTTATATTCAAGTGAACACTTTTTTGCCCTACTAACAACACTCAAACATTGTTTATAATCTACTCAAAGTGGATACATCTAATATAATAAATAATAAAATAAAAACCCATGTCTCGAGTTAACTGCTTTGTATAAAAAACCAACTATGCTCGAACATGCAATGTGATGTATATCCATAATATCATAACAAATGGCAGATATGAGGTAAAAGTCGGGTCAGAAACCCAGCGTGCATATCCTGCATGACATTTTGTGTTTCAGACATTGGGGAATGTTTGATAAATGGACTGAAAACACAAGTGTGGCCAAAAAATAAAAATAAATAAAAAGAGAAGTTGCAAAATGACAGAAGTCATGGCTTTAGAGTTCCCGTAAAAGAGTGAACAAAGGGGCTGTGTTTTCATTCTGCACTCCAAAATAGCTAGACATTTAGTCTTACATTGTAAAGGAGAGAATGAGAGTACTAGTTTAAAACTGTAATTGTAATACAGTATATATTATCATTTGTTATTCCTATTAAAGCTGAGAGAATGCACAAACATTGTTTCATCAAAAAAAAAAAAAATTTCCCTGATTTTGTAAAGTGAAATATAATCCATACATAGCTTAGAGAATATAATGATGCACATTCGCTTTTCTCAAGAGGTCACTGGTTGAAACTGTGACTAAATAAAATACAACAAACAAGATTTTTTAATATTCAATTATTGATGGACCCCATGTAAAAATGAACACCAGAAGAAAATAAACAACACGTAGCTACAGTCTGTTTTAGAATAGTTATAACACAAACATTTGTTCAATAACACACAGTGGGTGAATTATTAACTTATAATCATGACATATACATCATAGAAATAAAATGAACCACAGCATGATGCATCTTTAGCTCAGCACTAACAAGTACAACCAACGACTTGAGTACATTTATTTTTAAATATAAAGTCTTTATATTATACCTGTTATGGTTAGCACATAAAAAAAATACATTGGAAAATAAAATGTATAAATCTGATTGATAAAGCAGATAAAATGCACCAGTTTCTATAGTCTGTCGCGTATTGGCTGAAGCCATGCAAATTGTTTTGCTTTCTAATCTTTCAACTCTCAGGCCTGGATTGGACGCCGCTTTCTTATTAGCCTGTCAAGATTAGAAGAAAGAAAATCCCCTTTACTGTGGTCCAGTCAACCTGGGAGCCATTTTCCTGAGTAGTGACAAAACTCAGGCTGGCTTTAAAAAAAAAAAAAAACATTTTGTACATTGTACTTCATGCTTATTTCTCCCAGATGCTTCCATACTTTGATGTTCTTTCCATGCAAATGTGTGGGCCAAAGAGGAACAAGGAGCCTCTCATGAAAAGCATTACTTTAACAATAAAAGTATAATGTTGCTTGCAGTGAATGAAGGCTATTAGAGATAAAACAGGACCTATCTAACTGTTACCACAACTGTATTAGCATTTCAGTTACACAGCTTCTTATGCCTTTCATTTCTGTTCAGTGTATCCACAAGCAATAGAGTGGAAAATTAAAAGAAAAACATCCTGGTGTGCTTAAGAGGTATGAGGAGCGTCCTCCAGAGTTGCCTGTTCATAAAGAAATAAGTTCATTAAACACTGATATATCAATCTATCCAACATTAAATCTACATAAAGCGGGTTTGTTTTAAGCAGCCTTGGACGTTTGGTAATTAGTTCCAGAATAAGCCTATTAGCAAAGCCACTGTTCCTTAGGAACCATAGCTGTGGTCTTTTTAAACGCTTCACAAGTTTTGCCAGGAAGTGACTTAATAAAAATGATGGTACAAAATCTGATTTTTTTTTTCTATATGTATAGATTTCTTGTTAATTTGAACTGAATTTATAATTTACTTTTTTTTTATTATTATTATGGTCAGGCATTAGGATGGGTACAGAACCCACCCTCAGAACACTGGGCGTGAAGCAGTCGATTGACTCTGGATGGGATGCCACACTTTAGGGTAATTTAGAGTCACCAATCCACCTTTTTGCATGTTTTGGGGAAAAGGGAGAAAACCAGAGAAACCAGAAAACAAAAGAATATTTTCAATGTGAAACTTCAATGTGACACAGACAGTAAACCCGATCTTTGTAAATAACTGGAAAACATGGAATGTGGCAGCAATCAGCCCTGTAATTAGTGAAACACACACTTCTGAATTTAATTACAACTGAATACCATTCTGAAAAAAAATTCTGCCCTAATTGTGTGCTGCAAGAAGTTTTAGTGATTCTCATGACAATCAACATGGTCCAACATATACTCTAGTACAGGGGTCCCCAACCCGCAGACTGGCACTGGGCCGTGGATCATCAGGTACTAGTCTCGATAGCAAGAATAAAAACCTTTTTAATTTGTATTTTATTGACTTTCACATTCTGTAGGGTGTTTGATTTTTGAAAAAGGACCACTTCTGGCAATGCCAATTTCCCGCAAATTGTTTTAGTCCCAGTTATTTTCTGTGTAATAATTGAATTAACAAGGAAATCATATAATGTGTATAATAATAATTGCATAATATGTGATAATATGCACACGATTGTCGGTGGTCTATTGGAAAATGCTTTTGCGTGGTGAAAAGAAGGTTGGGGACCACTGCTCTAGTAGAGGCACAACACTGAGTGGAGTTTTCAGTGAGTGGAGCTTTCACTACCAAATAATACAAATCAAACTATTCTATAAAAACAATAAAAAAAAAGAAATCTGTAGCTGTGTTCTATTTGATATTGCATGATAGACAAGCAATTTGTCCATGGATGCATCCTCGCTTTTACTTTGTACTGTATCTATTAGCTATTTATATTATCCTAACAAAATTAATTAGGTAATAATCTACATCACAATACACTACATGGACAAAAGTTTGTGGACACCTGACCATAGAATTCTTATCATTCAGCCACAAGGATGTTAGTAAAGTCAGGTTATAAAGTAGGGTGAGGAATCCTAGGGTACAGTCAGCATTCCAATTCATCTCAAAGGTGTTTAATAGAGTTGAGCTTTATAATAGGCCACTCAAGATCTTCCACTCCAAACCATGTTAAGCATATTCTTCATGTCATACACTGGCATGGCACTGTAATGCTGGAACAGGTTTGAGTCACCTCGTTCAAGTGAATTGTAGATTTAATGCTACCGCTTCCAAAGACATCAGTTACAATGTGTTGTAACAGTGTGAGGAAGAACCACATATTGCTGGAAAAATCAGGTGTCCTGATATTTTTGTCTATATAGTGAATATGTGAGATGTTTTTTTTTTGAGCTGGAAAAACCTGACTGGTGTCTCAGTGTCAGGAGTGTAAGCCCCAAAAGCTGTGTGATTTTTCTCACACATTGAATGTCAGGCTTTGTTGTAGGATAAGTCTGTAGCATTCACAAACATACATATATAATAGAAAAGATTATAATGAAAGGGTTTTACCAATATTTGGGTTAAATTTGACTTTGTTCTTTGACCCTCTTCACGTTTATGCTCACTCATAATGTCTTCTTTCATCTAATCATTCAAAGGTATTTTTTCCTAAACTTTTTCCTCTCGTTCTTAATCATTTCCTCATATAACCATGTATAATGCTACTGTGAGATGCCAGAAGATCAGGATTCCTGATTTAAAAGAATGTTGTTCAAGACACATATGTCTTTGGGTTGGCTGGGGGGTGTAATCAGGCTTCCTTTAGTAATCAACAGCAGCAATGCTAATGTGGCTAATTCTAGTATGGTATGCTTTTCCTCCAAGACAAACCCAAATGTCCTTTAGTTTTTCTCGAATGTCTGTTCCTCAGGTTTCACTGGAGTGGCTTGTTTGGTGGATTTTGCCTCCGAACTCGAGCCTTACTGCTGTCGGACCTCTGCTTCCATTTTAGTGTGCGCAGTTTCTGCTGTTTCCGTTTCTCGCGATACCACAGCTGCTCACAGTACTCATCCGCTGTTAGCCCACTAACGCCAATCAGATGCAAGTCCTTGTAACTCAGTGAGGATGGTGCATAGTTGCCACCCACTTTGGGGTCAGAGTGTTGAGTGATGCGTGTGTTTGTTACGTGCTCCTCGGGGATGACTTGCAGCTCGTAGCGAGCTAGCGTACGAGAAAACGAGTGCTCGTGAGCTGTGCACAAGTAGACGCCAGCGTTTGAGGAAGTTATCCGCTGCAGGAGGAGACCTCGTTTTGTAAGAATGATGTCTTCACCAGAGAGCAGCTGAGAAAGAAAATTGTGTTGTTACATTTTTATTAATATAGCTGTTATCAGATCAGAATAAAACAAAATTCTAAATATAAACACATTTTTAAAAATAAGGTTATATTTAGAATTTACTAGTTATTTTTTAATGAAATGTATAGTAGATCTAAAAGCTTAAAAGCTATAAAAATAATAAAAGCAGTAAAACACTTGGTGAAAGGTAGATTATTTCATAATTTCTATCCCATTTGCATTTTGTCTAAAAGCACTGAAAAAGAGTTTTTTTAAACAGTGTGTTGTATCTCTCGCTAGACCTGCATGGGCAAACAAACGATTCTAAACCTGCTAATGTGTGTGTTCATCCTGACCTCTTTAGTGCTCTGGCTGTGTCTTTGCTGCATTATCCATTTGACTGTTGCTTGAGGTGAAGAAGGCGTGCATTCCAGGAAGGTTGAGTTTTTCTCTACCCCATAAACTACCTTCAGCTCAATTTCCTCTGAGACTGCAAAGGATTTGAAGTACGTTACATTCCAACTTATTATGGGGAACAAAGAAATTATCCAATAAATGAAATGTTCTAGGAAATATCTACTCAGTTTTGTATACAAGGAACTTTTAGATTCCTTTGCTGACACACAGTAGAGGACAGAGCAAAGATATGAAGCTATTACCATCTCCCAGATCCTGACACTGGCTCCATGGGTCGCCGTACCTAACATCCTGTCGACGGGAACGTCTGCAAAAGGCGAGTGTGTAGCTGTTAGACATGGCTATGGAGATTTTTAGCCTCCAAGGTCATTCGCAATGTGTAGTAACAGTGACGTTATCCATGTATCTAACTAATCTGAGTGTGAAGCCTTGTTCTAAAAAATAAAGCCAGAGCTTATATAAAAATCTGATGAAATAGAAAATCAGGGGATTGCGTAAACTAAAAATAAACAAAGGATCAAATTTTACACTAACAATCTCTATACACTTTTTCACACTTGTTTTTATCTTATAAACAGACACATCATGTACAGACTTGTGTAGCTTTAGTCAGATTGCTATGTTTTGTCTTATTCATATAATAGATACCATTCTAGAAATTGATAAACTTAACTACAACTGTTTATCAATGTACAAATAAGAACATAAGACTCTACTAACAGATAGCACTGGAAAGTAGTATAACTCTCAATTTAACACATAACTAGGCCTACACTAACACCCCTGGCATACAACAAGCAATTTGTTTTATTAGGTGTGCAGGACTTCATTATAGCTTCCTTACTCATGAATCCAGCTGTGCCCGGAGCATCATATCCATATAAAACAGCAGCATGCCAAATTCTTACAACCCTCATAATAAAAACTGCCTGCTTTCCATCCTTGTCATGGAGTAAACATTTGCACATAAACAACAGATATTCGTGCACAGCGTAGCTATATTTCAGCCTCTGGCACAAGTTTACCATGTGAGTTCATGAGAGTTCATGTTCAGAAATATAAATAAATAAGTTAACATCATGACACAGCATACACTGCATCATGTCAGGGTGCTTAAACAGATTCCATATGGGTGCAAAAGAGAACTTTACCTCTTGTTAGTGGGAAAATAATTGGTGCAGGTGGTACCATCCCAAGCACAATAAGGATCCCGAGCCAAGCAGCAGTCGGCACAGGCCTTCCCATAAAGCTCACATCGCTGCAGGGGCAACCGAGCCACTGCATCTGCACTGCTTACAAATAGAGCTTGCTAAAAAAAAATATATAAAGGGAAGAAAAGTTTTATGTTTTGCCTGGACAAAACTGTACCCTGTTATTCCTACTTCAATTCTGGGATACTTTCATAATTAAGACTAAGAATTTCTTACAGTGGTCAGGTCCTTAAACTTATTCATAGCATTTATGTGAGGCCAAAGTTAAGAACACACCTTGACATTCCTTCCAGTTCAAATGCATTTTATAATATTCAGAGCTGGGATAATTCCATCATTTACAGTGGGCCCTTAAAATTAAAGCACCTACTTTAGCAGTGATATGTTTCTGCGTCCACCTCTGGTAAAATTGCTACTTAAAACAATGTTCTTCAACAAACAGAACACAATCAAACAGAACACTTTCTGTTTGCATAATGTATGCAATATTTTAATGCACTGTACTATACATTTTTAATCCAATAAAGTCTATCCTGTCACACAGAAGAAAGGAAAATTCATCATATTGCCAAGAATTTGTGCACACCTGATCATCAAATCCACATATGCTATTGAATATTTCATTACAGATTTAGTTCCCCCTCTCCAATATCATATCAAATAGATGTTGAAGTGTGGCTCTGGGGATTTGTGCTCAATCGGCAGTAAGAACATTAGCAAGATAAGGCAAAGGTTTTCAGAAGGGTCAATGTCAAAACAATGTAAAGGGCCACTGGAGCTCTTCCACTCTAACACTGATAAACCATGCCTTCATAGACTTTTTTGGAAATGGCTGGGTTCAACCGATTTGTACCAGTTAATTGGGAAATTGTAATCATACAACATAAAAAAAACTTGCAATGCAATTGTGTGCTTCCTATCTCCTATGTGGCAACAATGTGGGCACACAAAAGGTTCTGATGGTGAGCTGTCCGTGTAGTTTAAGCCATGCAGTGAATAAGTAAAAACTTGTACAAATAAAGACTACATTCCATAGTATAAAAAATGCTGATAATAGCAGTTTAAAGTGAGAGTAAAAGCTCATGATATCTAGGCAAATATGAATTTGAAAAATCGAAATTATAAATTTAAAAGGGACCTGATTCACTTCATAGGCATGCGCTTCTGGATTGGAGCTTCCTCTTCTTTTACTAATCTCCCAGAAGGGAAGTCATTAAACACTATTAAAATCTACTTTTAAACGACCACCCACAAAAGCTTTACGTACCCTTTTGGTGGAAATCTCCATGCTTAGGATAGGACTCTATGAGATAAAACAAAGAAAACAAATCGTCATTATGCGTTAGAACAGTGACATGAATCACCCTCCAAATCAGGGAGTAGGTGAAGGAGGATACACATTGTTGGCACTGAACAAGAGGCTCATCTCAGGCTGCTGCAGGCTTTTCTGGCTCATTGCTTCATTTATCCTCCATATGCTGCCAACAAATGGTCCTTGACTTTTAAAACAACTCTCTCTTTTACAAATGGCTTTGTGAGGATGGTACCTAAAAGACTATTATCCAGTGTCTCCAGTGCTGGTTTTGCAAGAGTGAGGAGTGCAGGCTCAGTGATGCTGGGTGTGATACAGTATAATGTTTATTGTTCTAGCTGTAAAAACGCTGAGTCACTCTGTATATTAGTAAGTGGGAATCTGGATAAAATGTCACTTTGTAGCCTTGTAGGTGCATTGGCCAGCAATTAATTAAATCAGGGATTATATATGTTATATATATAACTATTTATATAAACCTTTTGCTTTTGCATGACATAGCTTTCAAGACCTTTTCTAAGCTATCATCAGACAATAGGTATTTTGCTGGTTTCATTTATTGCGGGTTCCAGTGCTTTATGGGAGCCTCAACATTGGTTTCCTGTGAAAAGTCTTTAGCTCATATATTTTATTGCACATTTCCTTGGTATCTCTTATTAACCTAAGAACCCAAAGTTAGAGCAAAACCTAATTTGTCTTCGTCTACTTCCTCCTGTTTGTCCCAGGGGGAATTCAGCATGTTCCTAGCTGTCTACAGCCTTGAATAAATGATCTCCGCTTTTCATTTGCTAAGCAAACAAAGATGATCCCCTTAGTCATTTGTTGTTTCTGCCTACTTGTTCACGCTTTTCTCTCACTGACTGGATTTGGGCAATTGGCCTGAGGGCCATGGGAAAAACTCAGGTCTGTTTTCCCTTATAAAAGGTTATTTCTGTTGGGGAAGCTAAACCCTCACAGGGATACTGACCAGACAGAGCCTGCAGCTGAAGATCATGTGGCAGGTCAACAGATGGCATTAAGACACTGGAGGAAATGTACGATTGATTGAAGGGAGTATGACAAAATTGAATTACCTGAAACACACTTAGCTCTTCCAGGATGATTTCCTCAGTTTCCCAGTTCTCCTTGGGAATGGATACCACCTTCAGAACCTTGCCATCATCTAGAAAGAAATACTGGCTATAAAGTAGCTGCACATGAAGGTCTTTGTGGCTTTAAAAATCCAGAAACTATAAACATCATAAAATATTGACTGCATATATCACATCCTACCGTTTAAGCATTAAAACTGTTCAAATTTAAGGAGATTTTAAAACATTATAAAACATTCAGAAATACATTCACAATGGTATTTCATTTTTTTTAACCACTTTTACTTTTCACAGTCCCGGGATAATAATATATCTGTTTGTATTCATTATGTAATTCAATGGCTAATATACCTGCAGTCAAATCAGCATACAGTTTGCCCTTAAGCTTCAGTATTAATTTCCTCCTCTTCTCCCTGCACTCATTTGAATGTATGTGAATTTGTGTGATTATTCTTTCACCCCTTGACCGAGCAGAGGTAAATATAATAGGGTGACAACGCTTTTAAATGAGGATTAACGTGACTCCCGGATGGCTAACAGCTGTTACTCTGCTCTATTTACAAGCTGTGTGGAGACTCGGATAGGTTTAGGGTAGAAGAATGCTCTCTGCACACAGATGCTCCCAGAGTCTGTATTTATCTTAAATGATTCACATACACATGGCAGAGTTTACAGGCTCAGCACACAAGGAAATAGCATCTTGCATACCAAGACATTGTTTTGGTAAATTGTAGTGCATGGATCCACTGGTGTGTATAAAGCAGTACAGATCAGTTATTTACACCAGTGAGAGTTTATACTAGCGCAATCAATCTGTTAACGGGCCCGAGCGACATATCGCTTGCCTACAGGATCTTATAACAACCATATCTGCTTTGACTTCTATATTATATTAACTTTATCAGATAAATTGTGTCACATTATATAATTCAGTTACAAAATAAACTATTAAAAAGATGCAGTAGCAGAACTAAGTTATAGCAATAACTTGAAGAATAATCCGATTTACAAAGACTACAGCAGAGGTGAGAAATACCTCGTTTACCAATTAACTACATTATCCTGGCATTCCAATCCATAACTGAATAAGCACTAAATATGTCAGAGATGATTGACTACATTTGAGGTAAGTAGGAATTTGTGCAATTTTATCTTATGGGCAAAAAAAAAAAACTCTGAAATGATCCCAAGCAAAATCTACAAAGACAATCTTCTTCTTCTTCTTCTTTTGGCTTCTCCCATTAGGGGTCGCCACAGCGGATCATCCATACCCCACTGTCCTCTACATCTGCCTCTTTCACCCCAACCACCTGCATGTCTTCCCTCACCAATCCCGAATTAAATGATAGAATCGTTATGTTTGGTATTTTGATAAAATTACAAAAGGAGTGAAATTGTGAGAAAAGAAAGTCTCAAATGCAGTAATTGGAATCAGATCACTCTAGCCACTTCTCCAACCTACCTGTTCCTAAATGCAGAACATTGTATTGGCCATCTTCTGCGTCCACTTTGTCCACTACCAACTTCTTCAACCTGTAGGGGGCATTGATCTGAGTAAAAAGTGGACGTCGGTGAATTGGCACAACTGGCTCCCACATCATTTGGTGGCCTCTCATGAAGCTCATAACCTCATCAGGAAAGTCACGGGTAGACTTGTGTAACGGGTCGTATGTCTCACTTGGGCACTGAGGGAACATGAATGGGAATGTTAATTGTGTTTTTTGTAAAAAGCTATTATTTGCATGCTTAGAATCATATAACCAGAATCAGGTTTATGGATGTGGTGAGGGAAGACATGCAGGTAGTTGGTTTGAAAGAGGCAGATGTAGAAGACAGAGTAGTATGGAGAAGGATGATCCACTGTGGCGACACCTAATGGGAGAAGCCGAAAGAAGAAGAAGAAGAAGAGGAAGAAGAAGAAGAAGAAGAAGAAGAAGAAGAAGAAGAAGAAACTGTTAAAATAATCAAACCAGCTTATTAATGAACCAGAAATCTGCCAACTCTATCTTGGCATTTATGCCACTTTTTCAAATAGTAAAATATGGTTTACATTTTGATATCCATTATTTACTATATAGTATTTGAATGCTGGCATATGGAAGTATCACCTCCCATAACTAGAATATACAGTATTAAATAACAAATTTGTTTATTTTGTAATGCTTTCAAAATGTCTCTTTATCTAGTTTAAGATAAAGACAGAATTTTCCTAGACATATCTTGACAATACCTGCTGATTGTGCTGTACTTAGTGATTAATACACTAGCTTCCCTGTTAGTAGAAAGTGATATTACATTATTACTTAACATATTAAAATAACATGTATAACATGTATAGCATGAAAACTAAACAAGTTAGTTATCTAAATAAAAAAATATATATTTTTTTAAATTAAAATATGAGGTTAGTGGATGACAAAAGCATAGTAAAACTATAACATTTGTTATATATCTCTCTACAAGAAATTAAAATCACAAAGCATATGGGTAAAACCAAATTGCTCTAAAGCCAGTAGTCTGATGATTGGCCAGTCTTGGCGCACAAGTTTTCACTACGTTCTGCTGCATCAATATGGTATTGCTTTTTCCATAATAAACTTGATAAAGCAAATGCAATCTTCTTGTCCTCATAGTTAGTTGTTAATTCATAACTAATACAATCATTGCAATCAGGATATTAATCATGGAAAACTGAAATGATGGCATATATTGGACACACATTACATAACTGGAAAGTAGCAGCATCTAAATATCTAAAAATTACTTTATATAAGCTTTTTTTTCCTTTTCAGGAAATGAAGGTTTATGCAGAACCATGAAAACATCTATGTTAAAAGGTTTATTTATGATATTGGTTCGCATAATTAGTCAAGCATGGGCAAAGACCTAAAAAGCTTTCCAAGATTTCCCCTGTTGGAAAGCATACGTGCTAACAGCACACACCTCTAGCACTTTAACAAATGCCCTACACTCTGACCCTGAAAGCACCTACCAGCATTTTTATATTCCCACTGTGTGAGCAAAGCCCAAGTGAGGAATGATGAACAGCAGGATTGTGACTGCAACACATGCAATCCCATGGACTGCATGTATGTTATTCATGCAGAAAAAATGTGCTTTTCATTATATATTACTAAGAACAACTTAACCTGAACATTAGTGTAGGTTTCAGTGCCATGCTTTGTGGTTGCATGCCAGCGTTGTGGGCTAGATTACTGTATAAAGCTCAACTCAAGTGGGGATTTAAACTGAATGTAAAATAAATATGATTCATAAAATCTCACACTGTTCCCTACTTTAACTCCATTTGCACTTAGATATCAGCTGTCAACCAAGAACCGCAGCTGTTTTCACAGTTATGCTTTCCCACTGGTCTTTCTAAAACCCCCTTTCACACACATCAGAATCTCCCTGTAGTCAACTCACCGTCCCTGGACGTGGATATGGGATCCTGCCTTTGTACTCCACCCAGCGGTAGTCAGGGCCTTCTTTGTGGGCAAAGGGCCCATTGAAGGCAGCTCGGATGGATGCCATTGAGTAGACGCAAACGGCTGAGCCTCGGAAGACAGAGCTTTTGAAAAAAGAGAAGAAGGGGAAGTGAGTGTTGGCCTGCTGCTGAGTTAGAATAACATAGGCCCTTGAGCCTGGTCACCTCTGACCCTGCCTGAATGGCCTGTGGACTTCCCTCTCTTCTGGGAAACCCAGACAGATTGTTTTGGAAGAGTCAGAAGGAGACTGTTGAACTCAAGCTGTTGTCTTTAAGGGTGTAAGAGTGCTGATGTCAGGTAGCAGGATAAAGCGATTTAATCAAATTACATACATTATCACGGATATGGGTGTCATACATGCCGGAGATGCAAAGAGGGGATTATTCCACATCCGTTTTCCCAGACGTGTCATTGCATTGAGATAATATTTTTTTTACCCATTTCCAAGCAACAGCATTTCCAACAATGTATGAGTCGCATTTGTCATCTAAAGCTTTTGTATGCAATTATAGTGAACACCACCAGATACCTTTAGTGCACTCAGAGCCACTGGGAAATACCAAAAGATAATAGAAAGTGTACAAAGCATTTTTTGTTCTTAAGATGACCTTTAAGCTACCACAATTGTAGGGATCATGTCGCACGCAAATATAAAATTTAAAATGATCAAAACAAAAATTGATACTTAGCCTGCAATTAATATGAATTTCAATATCTAAGAACATGAAATGCTTTTATTTATGGATATATTTATATACGTTTTAACCTTACCACAAACAATATTGCCTATTTACCCCGCATTTTCCCCAGTGATGTATGCTGTACTGTGCTGTGTACAATATAGTAAATGCGAAATGACAGTATAACAGTTTTCTTCAGTTGAGTCTTACCTTGATGTTGAGAAGACACCGTATATAACCGGATTTTGTGGATCCTTTGTCTCCAAAAGAAATATATCCTCTAGAAATACAAAAGTGATTTAAATAAATTCAATATTCCTGTATTTGTGTTGCTGTTCTATATCTCACACTAGAAGGCACCACTGAATATATAATTTCTTAAGAATGTACAAACCCAGCTCATCAAAGTGTGTGTCCATGCCTCCTGACCCTGACACTGAGCAGACCAGCCTCGCCTTTAGGAAAGTACTCCAGCGATTAATCAGACTCCGCTTCCCACCAATATCATTCTGTCAAACAGATGCACAATATCATAGTTTCATATAATGCATTATGAAAACATTAACACAAACACATTCTAAATATAATAATCAAACCAGATTTCAGAGTCTTACAAATAATATTCTGATGCTTTAGATGCTTTCCCTGCTTGGTGAGATTAATCAAACTGGCTGAGATGCCAGAAATTGTGTTCAACAGTATCTCAAAGAAAATTTTTTTTAAGAGCCTAATCTATTTACTTAATATATTAAAAAAAATTTTAAATGCTATGAACCAGTACTGGATTGAAAACATTGTATTAAAACTGAAGATCTTTAAAACAGCATTAAATTTTTATTAGCATTGTAAAAGTTGACCTGTTTGAAATGGTCCACTGGTCTTAATATTTATTGCACAATTTTACTGACTGAACTCACTTAATACCATTTATGTACAACACTTTCATATACTGCTAGTCTGATTATCTATTTAATTTAAGTGTAATGTTTAGAGTATTTGTGTGAGACCAACCAAGATTTTTGTTTTATTGCACCTCTGGCTAATAATTGTGTTTAAGCATAGGGCACAATAAATGCATATATTATTAAAAACCTAGACAAATGCGCGTATTATTGAAATATAACCAAATTTCAATATATTTTTTGGATTGAACGAATAAAGTATTGTAAACAAATATAAGCACATATAATAATAGGACATTCATATCTATGTTTTCTATATCTATATCTATTAATTCTACTGTAGTAAGGAACAGAGCCCTATCTTTTCCATTTCAGATAGCTTTAAAGTTTTATGTCAGGCATATATTTGATTGAAACCAAAGTGGGAAAAACCTGTCATAGCAGGATGTTAAGTTACCGATATGATACCACTCCCAGAACCTATACAGAACACCTGGATCATCTGCTCCAAAGCTAACTTCAAAAGAGTGTGGTTACATGGTGATACAAAGAAATGTTGGCTTATGACCTAAAACAAGATTTAAATAATTTGCTGTGTTTTAAGGCAAAGTGGTTTACCAAGCTGGAATGCTTAGAAAGGAGCATTTGTTTAACTTTCTCAGAGAAAAACCTGGCATATAAAGTGATTGGGAGTAATGTCTTAGCACTAACAAAAGGCAACTCAATGATAAAGTTAACATAAAACAGTCTCCATTGCTCAAGAGCTAGTAAAATACATTTAAGTGCCAGTTTATTATAGTCTCTAAATAAGTGTACTTAATAAACTGTGTAGGTCTATTACTTGCAAACAAACACCTTATTCATTCCTTCTAAGATAAATAACACTACTAATACTCTGGGCATGATATTACACAGGCTTATACATAATTTCCGTGCCTAGTTTATATTGATGCATACAAAAGGCGCATTCATTCAGCCTTTCTGGATCGCATTTCTTTTTCATTAGCAAATTACAACCAGTGCCAGCCAGCTCACCTTGCATACTCTAGCGACTCGACTATAGATGCGCTTATCCAGCTGGTTGGACTCTACAGCCGTTTCCTTGAAGAAGAAATAGACCTTGTCATCATCTAAGCTGTGTGTGTCTGGGATGGAGTATGAGCCCACAAACTCTGGCTCTGTGGAGAAAAAGACAAGTTAAGTGCTTGTTGAATCTAATTATTGGATTAAAGGTGCACTTTAAAAAGGTGCATATGACTTCTATTTCATTGAAAGTGAACCTCAATTCTTCTCCTATATCTATATCTATAATTATATCTATATACACAATATGGACAACATTTTGTGGACACCTCAGCATAACATTTGCATGTGCTGTTTGAATATCACGTTCCATATTTAGTCCCCATTTGCTTTTATAGTAACATCCACTCTTCTGGGAAGAGGTTTCACTAGATTTTGGAGTGTCCTTGTTGAGGTTTGTGTTCATTCAGCCACAAGGGTATTAGTATAATCAAGTACTTATGTATGATAAAAAAATGCCAGGGTACTGTTAGTGTTGCAATTTATCCCAAAGGTGTTCGAAAGGGTTGAGGTCAGAGCTCTATAGCAGGACACTCAAGATCTTCCATTCCAACCCAGGTAAATCATGTCTTTATGGAGCTGGCTATGTGCACAGGGGCATTGTCATGCTGGAACAGGTTTGGGTGTCCTAGTTCAAGTTAAGAGAACATTTTATGCAATCACATCTCAAGACATCTTACAATTACTTCTGAAACAAACTGAAACAACTCAACACTACATTATGCATTTATACCAGATAGCCTGCAAATGACAAAAAGTGTTGTTTACTTTCACAAATAAAATCCTGAAAAGGTCATGTCAAAATAATTAATAATGTTTAAGGATAGTTTTAATTTACAATAGTTACATTATGATTTAAAACCGTATTCAAAAATGCCTTTGTTCTAATGAAATCCTGCTCCTTGGTCACAAATCAATTTAAAGTCCATAGAAACCTGTTAGCTTCTCAATCTCACCGTTGAGCCAGTGGTCATTAAAAGCCTCTGTGCGAATGTAGTGCTGACTGGTTGTGTGCACAGAGCTACGAAATATGGCTGCATTGTTTCCCATAAAATCCACCGAAGTTCCTGCATACAGGTCTCCATCTAAAATAAAGACATAGACATGTGAAACCTAAAGCAAACGATACATGAACTCAGACTTATTAGGCCTGTCTTTGATCTGGACATTCAATCAAACCAATTCATATTTATAGGTTCTTATATAATTTGGAAGTTGGGCTTATTCCAGACTCTGCTACAATGCTTGATTGAATGATAATAACAGAAGTCTGTAGCCTAAGCAGCAGACGTTAATTAAACAGTATATGGTTCAATGACGATTGAATGATAATAACAGAAGTCCATAGTACAAGCAGTCTTTAATTAAGCAGCATATGGTTTATGTACCCTTTCCCCATGGAGCATGGAGTTATGCAGTTTTTAGAAAATGACAAAGATTATAAATCAAGTGCTTTACTTTCATTTCCTGACTGTGGAACAACATAAGCAGCTTTCATCCCACCAATTAGCCATGAAATTATAGGCCATGACAGCATAAGCCAAGGACACTGCTGATTATTTCTTACAGCGTTGAGACCTTCCCACACTAGTCATACAGCTGTGCATGAACTATAGCTCATACTATAGCTCCTTAAGTGAAACTTATTATTTTGACAGTAGACTTCCTCTAGATAGATGAATGTGAGCTCATAAAAATATTGAAATATGATGTAATGCATGGGCTTATTGATACTACAATGCTTTATTTTAGGTCAATTTATATTTTACAACATTTTTAATAAATAATGTGCCATAAATGTAGTCCTTTTTTGCATTGCTTTAGCTCTATTCAGTAAGTATGATTAATATAAATTTAAGGGTAATATGCATTGCAACATTTTTATGCAAATCACGTATATACGGTGCAACCTACAGTGCATCAGGCAAGTTTTCACAGCGCTTCACTTTTTTTTCACATTTTGTTATGCCTTATTCCAAAATGGAATTAATTCATTATTTTCCTCAAAATTCTACAAATAATACACTATAATGACAACATGAAATAAGTTTGTTTGAAATCTTTGCAAATTATTAAAAATAAAAACTTTCTTTCTTTCGGCTTCTCCCGTTAGGGGTCGCCACAGCGGATCATCCGCATGTTTGATTTGGCACATGTTTTTACGCTGGATGCCCTTCCTAACGCAACCCTCCCCATTTATCCGGGCTTGGGACCGGCACTAAGAGTAGCTGGGGTTGATTCCCTGACCGGGGATTGAACCCAGGCCGCAGCGGTGAGAGAGCCGTATCCTAACCACTAGACCACCAGGGACCCAAAAAATTATTAAAAATAAAAAACAAAAATAAAATCACATGTGCATAAGTATTCACATCCTTTGCCATGGCACACAAAATAAAGCTCAGGTGTATCCTGTTTCCACTGACCATCTTGAGATGTTCCTCCAACTTGATTGGAGCCCACCTGTGGTAAATTCAGTTGATTGAACATGATTTGGAAAGGTACACACCTGTCTATATAAGGTCCCACAGTTAACAGTGCATGTCAAAGCACAAACCAAGCCATGAAGTCCAAGGAATTGTCTGTAGACCTCCGAGACAGGATTGTATCGAGGCACAGATCTGGGGAAGGGTACAGAAAAATCTCTGCAGCATTGAAGGTCTCAATGAGCACAGTGGCCTCCATTATCCATAAATGGAAGAAGTTTGGAACCACCAGGACTCTTTCCAGAGCGGGTCACCTGGCCAAACTGAGTGATCAGGAAAAAAGGGCCTTAGTCAAGGCGGTGACCAAGAACCCGATGGTCACTCTAAAAGAGCTGCAGTATTTCTCTGTGGAGAGAGGAGAATCTTCCAGAAGAACAACTCCACTAATCAGGCCTGTATGATAGAGTGGCCAGACATAAGTCACTCCTCAGAAATAGCCACATGACAGCCTGCCAGGAGTTTGCCAAAAAGGCACCTGAAGGACTTTCAGACCATGAGAAACAAAGATTGAACTCTTTGGCCTGAATGCCAAGCGTCATGTCTGGTGAAATACCATCCCTACAGTGCAGCATAGTGGTGGCAGCATCATGCTGTGGGGTTGTTTTTAGTGGCAGGAACTGGGAGGCTAGTCAGGATCGAGGGAAAGAAGAATGCAGCAATGTACAGAGACATCCTTGATGAAAACCTGCTCCAGAGCGCTCTGGACCTCAGAATGGGACAACGACCCTAAGCACACAGCCAAGATAACAAAGGAGTGGCTATGGGACATGTGAATGTCTTTGAGTAGCCCAGCCAGAGCCTAGATTTGAACATCTCTGGACAGATCTGAAAATGGCTGTGTACCGACGCTCCCCATCCAACCTGATGGAGCTTGAAATGTTCTGCGAAAAAGAATGGGTAACACTGCCCAAAAATAGGTGTGCCAAGCTTGTAGCATCAAACTCAAAAAGACTTGATGCTGTAATTGGTGCCAAAGGTGCTTTAACAAAGTATTGAGCAAAGGCACATGTGATTTTTATTATTTTATTTTATTTTTTTCACTTCACTTTGTGATACTTCTTTTACATTGTCATTATGGGGTATTGTTTGTAGAATTTTTAGGAAAATAATGAATTAAATCATTTTGGAATAACATAAAATGTGGGAAAAGTGAAGCACTGTGAATACTTTCCAGATCCACTGTTTCCCTTAATGTTCACATTAAACATCAGAATGGGGAAAAAAACATGATGTCAGTGACTTTGACCATGGCATGATTGTTGTTGCTTGTGTGATTATTTTAGTAACTATTAACACTACTACTGTAATGGGATTGTCATTGAATTTTTCCTTTGCAACAATCTCTAGAGTTTATACAAAAAAGCTTACAGGCCACGGTCACTCAAATAACCAGTTACAAAAACATCTCACACTATTTTAAACACATCAAACCATTATTCTGATGGGCTCCAGCAGCAGAAGTCCACAAGGTTCCACTTCTCACTAAAACTACACAGTTTTGCATTTGAGACTAGATGATGTTTTATCCCATATTTTCCCAACATGTCCAGTTTTTGTGAGCCAGTGCCCTGTATCTGCATGATTCTTATGCATTGTGCTCCTGCAAAATGTCTGGCTGACCAAATAATTATATTATTTTGAAAGTGTACAGGTAATAACGTGGACAGTAAGTGTATTTAGTTAAATGAATGCAATACTTTTACATGCTTTTATGTTTATGTTCTATTTTAGAAGGTTTTGGTGTGTTTTTTCTGTTTTCATAAAATTAATAGAAAACTACAAGCCTGGTAAAAAAAATAATGATAAAAAAAAAAAAAATCTAATAATTCAATCACAAAACATTTGCTTACCAGTGAGTCGAGCAGTGAATGGCTCATGCGGACTAAAGGGACATTTTCCTCTCCCGGACTCGACAGAACTGCTCAGTAGTCTAAGTGCAGGTTCCTAGGCGACAAAGACAACCATGTCACCCTCTTAACCCTTTTTTATATATTGTCTTCATTGTTAGCTGAGAGTTTTGGTCAATACTTCTCAGCAGGTGACTGAGGGTGTTATTCATCCCTGTTAGTGTTCATATTAAAAAAGAAGTATGCTTAAATTTAGCCCTTAAATGTTCGGCAGGCTGATTCATGCCACCTGTGGGTCTGTCACACACAATGAAAGGCAAAATGATACAATGCTGTCAGTAAACATAAAAAAGCAAGATAAAGAGACAGCTGGAAAATGTCACATTGTACCTTGTGCAGGGTGACTTTCTTACCTCAACATTGTGGCCCAGATCGATGTATGTACACTTAGGGTGGTATGCTCCTGTTCCACATGCATACACATGAGTTTTGTTGAATGGTTGGAGGAGCCTCACAAAATTGGCACAGTCAGTCTGGGGAGATAAAACAGTATCTCAGATTAAAGATTGAGCAATTACAGAATGAAGTGGGGGAAAAGCAATGCTGACAGCTTTAAATCACTGCATAATACTCTCTTTGATGTTGTTGATGTTGCACAAGATACAGGTCAAAGGCAAGGACAGTGAACTTACCTCCTTACATGATTTTTAATTAGCAATATCCTTTCACAGACTAATAAATACTTTATGACTATTTGTGTGTATCTGAGAATTGGAGAAGATGGCACTAAAAATCTAAGATGTTTTTAGGGGTATGTTGAACTTTTTTAACCTTTTGAGGTTTACTTACCAACAGATTCTTCCCTGCATGTTTGCAGCGTTCGGTATGTTCTCGTCCAGCTGGCCAGTGAATCTAAAAATGGATAGTGGAAAAAATGGAAACTTTTTCCCCAAGGCTTTTTAAAAAAAGAAAAAACCCACAGTATATACAGAGCAATGCATGGGAGCAAATTATTGTACAACAAAATATAAAAAACATATCTTGTATTTGTTATACAATAATTTGCTGTCTAATTAGAATAATGAACAACTAATCTAAATGTGGTCAAAGTTACCCATTTTAAATGTATTTTCTATTATAAATATTTCAAAATGGAAACATGAAACTGGCTAATCTCAATAATAATAATAAAAAAACTCATACATTACATCATTTATTCTTAATTTCAGGTCATTTTAAAATGTGCATTGTGACATATTATAAGTGACTACTATGTAAAAACATACAACAAAAAAATACTTTAAAGGGTAGATAACATCCTATTTTCCCCATGTCTTGTCCCATATGAAAATCCCTCTCTCTCTCTCTCTCTCTCTCGCTCTCTCTCTCTCTCTCTC
>JAAIIK010000053.1:4707224-4742435 GCA_014706435.1 Silurus glanis | reverse complement strand
ATATATATATATATATATATATATATATATATATATATATATATAATCCAGAGAAATTACTAGTTTTGCTAACTGGATGACTCTGAAAAGAATTTAGCAGTCACTGATGTCAGTGAAAATGAATCCCTTCCTAATGGGATAACTCACTGATAACTTTAGTAAATACATACCAATAAAAATCCAATTTACCCATTACCATAAATGTTGTCAATTAACCAAGAAGGTTGGGTTATGACTTCCCTACCCTCAACGCACCTGGTAAACTAATTGAGGGCTTAATAATTCATTGACCAATTGTTTCCTGTGGGTCTCAGTAGGAAAAATTATGCAGGCCAAAAGGTCCATATTAAAAACTAAGTTGAAGGCACCAGATTTCCCAAAATATTTTTTTTGCTGATCTTTTACGTCTTATTACGTTGTAATTGTGCTAAAAATCTGTTTCTACAAATGGCAATAAAATTTATGTTTGCAAATACGCATCACCATATTTTTCTATATCATGTATTTTATATTATGATTATATTATATATTATGTGATATTACCACATCACAGTGGTGTTTAGACAAATGATGTGGAGATTTGGGTGAGATATCATAATAGTTATGTATCTCTGATGTAAAACTAAAGAAGGCAATCAAACAAAGTGTGACTAAGCAGTAAAACTGCGAATATTACACATTTTAACTAATTGTATACAACTGAAGTAAATAATGAATACCATATTGATTCCTGCATTCTGCAGTAGGTCTAGGTGTGACACATACCTTACAAATTATGCAATTTTTGTGCAGCAAATTGTTACCAGGTAGTGACCCGAAGAGCTGCTGCCAGTTTGAAGACTGTAAATTGTACATGGTACCAGAAGGTCACACATGGTACTCACTATTGCAGTTTGTACCTTCATACCACTCTATCAGTCAAGCAAAATGTTAACTTAGTTTTCTTACAAGCATGAAAGCCATTTCAACCTCAAGAGGCATCATAACTTTCATGACAAATTGGGAAAATTTTGGCACAATTAAGTGAGAAAACAAATAAACATGCCAAGCTCATAGTGAAACTGAGTATGGAATATGTGAAGTGTGCAGTCCTGTTGATACTGCAGTTTATAATGGAATGCTGTTCTTTCTCAAGCAACTCCAACCATTTCTTTCACCTTCTTAGTACATGTGTAATGAAGTATGTGCCATGATGATGTAAATATAATGTATTGGAAGGTGTTGACGTGAAATGGAGGTGATAGATGAAGAGTGTGAAGAGAGTAACCTTGTCTATAGTCTGGTTCAGATTCTCAGAGTCGAGCATGTAGACATGGTCTCTTCCTCCAACCAGCAGCCAACCACGATCCTCATCCAACAGCATAACCTCATAATACCCATGAACCTCTGCACCATTGTCCCAGAACATGGCTAAGCTGTTCTTTGACCGTAGCTCTGAGGAATGAAATGAGAAGAAGAAAACTGTATGAAAAGTGAACAACTTCAATTAACAATACATATGTGCACAATGGTTACCACTATACTTTTTTAATTTCTCAGTAATGCCTTAAGGTTGTTATTAAAAACCAAAATCATAGGTCTGTCAAGTTAAATAGAATTTCTGGTATCATTTATTTGTGTGTTACTAAGCTCTGTTTGCTTAGTTTACATGCATCCCATGTTCAGTATTTTATACAAAGCTCAAAATGACAAAAGAAAAAGATAATAGAGTTCATTTGATCTTGTGGAGCTTTGTTAGAAAAACTCTACAGAGATAAGGGTGGTGGACAAATCACTGGCTACTCAAGCAGATTGTGTGTCCAGGGTATCAGTATTTCATGTGTAAGCAGACAAGTTCAGGAAGCTGCTGATTTAGCAGTCACCAGCTTTTTTTCCTCACTCTGCCAACAACCAAAGAATGAAAAACCCCACTACCCCTGATGACTTTCACAAAACATAATCTTTTCTTTGTTTCTTTGTTTGTTTTAATGTAATATGCTCCATGGATCATATATTTCTGTGGTACAAAGCAAATCTTCTGCACTACACACAAACCAAAGATAGAGTTTGGCCATTGGTAGAAAATATTTTACTTGACAAAATAATTAGCATCCACAATATACTGGACAATTTTTTCAGAATCAGGATTACAAAGTTATGTGGAAAGAACTGCACAAAGTATAGCACAGTGGGGTTTTCAGTTCCTTGTCAATCAAATGTCTGACTATTAGGGTCAATGAAAGGGTATCATTAATTTGAAAGGCACCTAAAATAAATATGTCAATCATATGTCCTAACGCTACCTTTTAGGACCACTTTCACAAATTAGGCCTTCCGATCCCCATGTGGAAAAATGTGCGTGTTGTCCCAGCTGGGAACTGTGGAAGCTGTTATTCAGACTGGTGCAGGTTATGCAAACAGAACACACACATGCACACTCTGCCTTATAGCTTAAGCATGGCTCGCTGTGTCCTCTCTCCCCACAGGGAGATGAAGTTTAACAAGGCAGAAAATGACCCTGGCCAATCAGTGCCAATTAACCCTGCACACCATCGGCTGACATGTGCACCATGTCCAACAGACAGCCGGAGAGCACAGTGGGAGATGTCTGTGCTTACACACTGACATGATGTTTTTTTTTCTGAATGCTTTAAGCATATCTTAGTGTGATTTGGTAAGAAATTCTGCAGGTGTTAGTAGTTTACATAGAACAATACAAATTGTGTCAAATGTGCATGTAAAAGTATATTTGAAGGAACATCAGTGCTACAAATTACAAGTGCAGTGAAACTGTACTTAAATGTAAATTCATATTCCGGCTAATTGCCATTTGTCTGTTTTAAGGCACTTACTAGCTACCTAGCTGTCCATAATATTACATCACATTACATTATGTTAACAACTACATTTTAACATAGTGAGTTAACTTTCTGAGCAGGTACGAATAGGGGGTTGGGCAGGCACACTTGGGCTTTCACTAACCTGGTGGTCTAGCTAATAAATTTGGCATATACTTTTTCTAATGTCTAACGTTATTTCTTCAGTCTTTGCTGTCTCAGACTTTGACAAACTACAGTTTTTGTCAGTTTAAACTGGCAAAGTTAACTTAACAGACTAAACAATAAAAAAATCTTAAGCTTAAGAAATGTTTCATACATCATTTTCTTTTCAACATTATTCTTTCCACTGAGACAGTGATTGTCACTTTGATTAATTCCATTCCTAATAAAAGTCTAATTCAGCAGTCTACTTTATCCCTAGACTGTTTTTTTTTTTTCCCCTTTCACTTGTTGGAAATAAAACCGCTCTTCACATCTCAAGGCCTTTGAAAACAGCACGACTTGTCTCCACGGCTTGCTACTTGCTAAAGGAGATTAATTGGCTGAGGGAGAAGTGCAGAGTGCCAGTGATGAAGTATCCTCTTCAGACAGACATTTACATTCCAGCTGCATACGGAGACAGAATTCCCAAGCCATCTAAAGGAATCACATAACTATATAGAGCAAAGCAAAGTAGACTGTTTAATTGGAAATTTTAGTACTATGTTAAGAGACATGAACTGTATAACAACATCAACCATTTCAAGTAATTTATTTAAAACTATTTAAACATTTTAAAACATATTTTACCATTAAATATCTATGCTTAAAAAAAAAATTAAAAGCTGAAATAAAAGTAAATTTTCAATCAGGTTTATTTTTTAGTGAATCATCACAAAATAGTAACCAGCAATGTTAACGTTCACAGAAATAACAGTGACATCACAGTACCAAACTGTTTAACACATTTGGAGCAACACACTGATTTAAACACAGTATTGTTCTTCAGTGTAGTCTTTTATTTACCGAGTAGAATGACTCTTTAAAGGAATAGTTCTTAATAGCACTTATTCATATATTACAACTTTTTAGAAAATAAAAAAGGGCAATGCATTTAACAACACCTGTGAGATTCGTTTCCACCTTGCCTACAGCATCGCTTCATCAAGGTTTTAAGAGATCTTTAACCTTAAATGTTTACTATGAACCCAACAGAGACCCTGGGTTTCACTATGTGATTTTTGCAGGACTCCACATTGTAGATTTAATAGTAAGTAAGTAAATAAATAAATAAATAAATAAATAAATAAATAAAGTATAGCTTTAACACAGTTACTCTTCAGGCATTTTATTTTTTAAATAAAAGAGCAAAATGTCACCAAAAATACCATAAATTTTATCTGATTAATTGCAAACCTTTGACTGTGTTAACTTATTTATTATTAACATTGTATATGCTGTATGCTTTCTTACTTTTAATACAAACTGCTTATGCGTGTGTGGCTAAATGGGCAAATCCCTACAGCTACAGTATGTTCCAAAAATCTAGTGGAAGATTTCCCAGAAGAATGGAGGTTATTCTAACAGCAAAATATGGATATAGATTCTCTGCAGCGCAAATGAGAGGTCATAGTGAGGTGTCTACAAATGTTGGTCACACAGTGTATGCTTATATATTGCTATTATAGATTTAAGACATCATGCACTTAACGGGGTCACACGCTGTAAATCACAGGAAAAAACACATCCACTGAGGCCATTATTAGCATTCCTCACATTCTGTGTACATTCCACAGGTCATCAAATGTAAAAAAAAAAATCCAGTATTTTAATATTTTCCATCTCACTGATGAACTCTCTCACTTGGATCTCATTTTCCCATTACCAAATCTGTTCTATAAACACTGGAGATTTCCTTGTTCCCACGGCGCAAACACATCTCATAGCCACATGAATCATATTATCGAAATTCATGTTATCAACAAACATGTGATCAAACTGGAGATGACCAAAGGTGAATTTTAGGGTCCCAACCCCTCATGCAAATGTCTTATACAAAGCTGGATTTTGGACCTTTAAGGCAGTATTTCACCAACAAATCCAGTCAAAAGAAATAAGTTGGAACCAGGTGGTTGAGGTCATCAGTTTGTAAAAGGGGGGAAAAAATGGATTGGTTACATTTGGCCCAGACTTAAAGAATCCGCTTCAAGCAAGCTGATATTTACTTTCCAGTTTTATGAGGGACAAACAAAACTGCAGAAATGAAAACTGTGAATGAGCAAGTTAAAAAATATTAGATGAGAAAAAGAATTCACTGAGAAATTGACACAGCCTACCATTTATATTTAGGACAATTTGCTGATGATCGATGTGACGTGATAACATGTTTATAACGCTAACCGTGTTTTTCCTCCAGAGTCTACTCATGGTGGGGTCAGGCTAAGCAGCTCTCATATTGTTCCAGTTTGCTGCCACAATCTGCTGTATAATACAGCACTAATCAAGCAGATGTGATGCAGATGGTCAACAAACCATCTGGGATAAGTCATACCAACCCCAGAAACTGTTTCAAAGTGCTATAGGTTTACTGAGTGTTTAAGAATAGAATCAACTAATAAAGTATATCTTTGAAGTAAATAGCTTTTTTTTTGCTGCACAGTGTTGGCCTCCAGCTGTTCTTTGGAAATATTCAACTGTTTAAGAGTAAATTGTCAGAATGATAAATGAATAAAGTTATTAAAAAAAAATTACTAGCTACTGTTAGCGTAAACATTTAATTAAGTCAAGTCAAGTCAAGTCAAGAGGCTTTTATTGTCATTTCTACTATACACAGTGGTACACAGTACACAGTAAAAACGAGACAACGTTCCTCCAGAACCCTGGTGCTACACTAAACAACATAGAGTTACAACACAACACAAAGCTACATAAAGTGCATCGAGTGCAACCTGGTGCAAACAGTGCAGACGAAAAACAGTACAGACAAACAGTGCAGACAGACAAACAGACAACACAAGACAAAACACATAACCCAAGATAGTGCTGACCAGTAAACCTACTGTATGCTCTGTATATACAGTACATACAGAGAGAATGGTATTCAAGACCCCTTCTTGAACTGTTAAAGCTTGGGTTATTAAGCTTAGAGATCAAGACAGTCATTCCCATGGGCATTGACCTATCAAACTGAAGTGTTAGCAGAAAGTGACATGAAACCTGAACTTAGAAGATGATACTAATCGCATAATGCCCACAATTTCATCAATATAACAATGTCTACCTTTGCTTTATTTATATTATGCTGAATGGGTCAAATCAGTATTAGATTAAGTGACAACTGCTTGCCAGCATTTATGTGGGTAAAGTTATATATGGATGTGCATAACTCTATGCTAATGCTCTAATGCTATGCTACTCTTCTAAATAGAGAACTCTTCTAAAGTCTTTAGATACAGTGCAGGCCTAAACGCCAGTGTGTACGATTTAATTAAATCCTCTTTATGCATGTTTAACTTGTTTATTAAGAACTTAATTAATAATAATCAAAAGAACTCCGGGTTCAACAGAATTCCAACTATTAGAATTAAGGCCAGTTGGAACTTGAAGTTTCAAAATACTAGTATCATCTTCTAAGTTCAGGTTTCATGTCACTTTCTGCTAACACTTCATTTTGATAGGTCAATGCCCATGGGAATGACTGTCTTGATCTCTAAGCTTAATAACCCAAGCTTTAACAGTTCAAGAAGGGGTCTTGAATACCATTCTCTTTATAGAGTTATACCCAGGATTAAGTCTTGACATTGATTAGGCCACCTAGAAACGCTATTCACCCTGAGCTTTTACCTCTCCAAAATCTTTAACAGTATTATTGGAAATATTCCAAATTCCAAACCCATTATATCTACAGTTATTTCAGGTTTGGCTTTCTCTTTTCTTCCCCTGTAGGCATGTAGAGAGGTTCTCTTGAGTTCACAAGATTAAGTGATTGCGCATAGGAGCTCTGGTGAAACATAAACCATTTACAAACATTTGTTAGAAGTTGTTTGCAATCTAAAGCAGAAATGACCTGGTCCTGTTCCCAACACCTGCAGCAAACTCGCAGACAGATTGATATCAAAATGTACAGACAAAGCAGTGATAAGGAACGTGACCATTTTAAAAATGTGACTGGAAAATCAATGATTACTTTGTGGGTATGACAACCCAATAAGGGCAAATGCTAAAAAAAAGGTGGTTTTAGTCAACCTTTATTGGAAGTGGCGTTAGAAAAGGTCACTAACATCATATGTATCTCATCAACCTGATGGAAAACAAGCATGTGCAGAATTATATCTGAATTTCCATCTCCGCTTCTTTGCACTTAGGCTATTTGATTGACCGTAAAGCTCGAGTGGCAGAAAAAACACATGGATGCCAAAAGTTTGGAAGCACGAAGGAAAGGCAAATATCCCAGCTGCTAGTGAAGAAGGGAAAGAGCGCATCGGGAAAATATCTCCTTGCAAAATGCATCTGCACCCTGACACTGTGTAAGCAAAGCATTGGACGGTATAAGAGTCAGCATGGAGTTCAGGCTCTCAGCCAAGATGTCTAACATCTGCAATGGCCAAGGATGCATATCTACAAAAACTGACATCAATCTGTCATTAAGAGAGGTCATAATTTACCTCATTTGACATTAAAATGTAGATTTAAAAAAAAAAATAGGGTTCATGAGTTTCACTGTGTTTGGTGTCTGTAATAAATCAGTCTCATGTTTAGTTTGTTTTTTTTTTGTTTTATGCCAATTACTGAAACAAGTTATTGTGTATCTGAAGTTAGCTAATAGCTACTTTAAGGTTAATTTGTACCCAGTCATTCATATAAACTCATGCAAATGTGTAATTTGTATATAGAAAAGGAAATTGCAAGCATATTCACTTTTGTACTTCAGCCATTCTACAAAGGTGGAGTATTTTGCTTCAAACACATTACGTCATCTTGTTACTGCGTGCAGTTGCCCATCTTGTTACTGGGTGCATGCAACCACGTACAGTTGAAAAAAAGTGAAAAAGTGAATCATTTCAATCAAATCATTAATAAATATCAGTAAAACTGTCTTCTATGTGCCAAAATCTGACATCTGTATTTTGACTGAAACTTGCCTGACAAAATCACCCGAGAAACTCTGCAAAAAAAAAAATATTACAATTAGACTAGACATGCCTAAATTATGGTTAGCATTAAAGGTTTGTACTAATGGTTCAAAAATGTCTCTGGTACAATGTTTTCATTGTATCAGATTTCTTGATACAAGTGGCTACAATTTTCAATTCATTGCTTCTTTTGTATTCAAAACATTATTGAATGGAAATGCACTAGGAGACATATGATTGCATAATATAGCAATGTTTTTAAATTCATAATTTGAGTGTTAGTCAAGAAAAGTTTGTGTGACATTTTTTACATCTGCAATGTGTTTACAGTTGTGGATTTGCTGTATAAACAGCAGCAACAATTTTTCCACTAGCTGTGGAGACTTGAGAGTACCTTATTAATGTTACAGTTGCCATGCCTTACTGCACATAGTATAGCAAAAAGAAAAAAGAAAGGGATGCAAACAAGAGATATGGGGGGGCATGACAGAGAGTTTAGACTCAGCTCAATGGATTGGTGCAATAGTCAGCAGCACGTCATTTATTAAGAGTTCACAACAGCAACAAATGTACACTAACACAGTTTGTTGTTAAATTCAATATCGCCTTGATGAAATGAGCCACTGATCTGTAAAATTCTACAAAAAGACAGTTATTAAGATTTGCATCTGTGTTCATGCAGATTATAAAAAGCTTAGTTTTTTCCTGTGTTTCAAGTAGTCTACCTTTCAGTGGTTATGGGCACCAGGACGTAACTTCTGAGATAATTTCCTGATGTTTCTCCATGGAGGTTAAATGGAGGGAGAGCGTGGAGGCAAAAAAATATGGCTCTCCTCAGATTTCTTTCAGCATTTAATAGGTCTGGGGGGGAATCTGTGCATTGATGATATGAAAGCTTAATGTATTCCCCAGCGAAAATGACTGGGCTCATAAACATAAATAAGGTGAAGCAAAGGCACACAATAAATCAATCCTAATTTTATGGAAAATTCAGTTTTTTGTTTGACTTTCTAAAATCTTTGGATTTAGAAAAAAAAGAGTTATGCACTCAAGAGGAAAGAGATCAAATGTTTATATAAATTATAAAAAAATATAAATATAAAAAAAAAAAAAAAAAAAAAAAAAATATAATAATATATATATATATATATATATATATATGTATATATATATATATATATATATAAATTATCACAGATTAATACACTTTTATATTAAAAAAGGTCGTTTTTAGTGACAGGAACTAAATCTGGATCAAAGGAGAGATTTCCTTTTATTTCACAGGATGTATATTCATCAAAAAAGCTCCATTGTTCATTGTAGCTCAACTTCAACAATGTATAAATTAGTTCAAGAATTATGGCTATTTTCTCATCTGGTAGACTGAGGCCTTTCTAGAAGGGCAGAAGGCATGTTAACTTCAATTTTGCACCTTTTTCATCTTCCCCTCTCAAACTTGCAATATCCAGATATCCATTTTGAAGTTGCCGGATATTGGGAGACTCCACTGAGACTCTGAATTTTTGTTTGGGTCAGTGGCAACCAGTGACCATAATTACTCACAAGGCACCACTCTGCAGGAGGTGTTGAGGGTCAGCCTCATTAGCCTAATGAGGGGGAAAACGAAAAAATGAGACAGAATGACAAGAACTAAAGAAACCCCCACCCCCTCTTCTCCTCCACTTTGCACTTGGTGTTCTCAATAGCAAAGAATGACGACTAGTCCGGCTACATGACTGAGCTCTGCTTCATCAAACCGGAGTATAAGAAGAGCATCACATTAAGGGAATCTCAGTTGAAAAAAAGTACAACTAATGAATTTCAAAGTGAAACTGTATAAAGAAGCTCATTATTGTAAAAGAACATTCTGTCCTTATTGACATTTATTGAGTATTTAAAGGAATGAAAAGAAGTGAGGGTGGGAAAGAGTATTTGGGTTTTATAAGAAAAGATGCTTATGGAGTTTTGAAAATAAGCCAGGTTGAAACAGGGGACAGAAGAAGGTCAGTAAAGGAGAGTAAGAAAAGCAAAAAAAAATTAACAAGTTATGGTAAAAGGAAATGATGTCTACGTGTTTCTGTCATAGCTAAGGCTACAAATTCCCAGCCCTAATCTACCATTGCTTATACTGAATCCGTGCCATGGAACCTTTTCCTCTTTCCAATATCATATCACTTAATGTCTTAGTACCATAAGCAACAAATACAAGGTTTGTCCAGCAACTATGCCATGTCACAAAATCTTAAAGCTTTAGTTTGTTATTCTTTCCATGCGACTACGCTTGCAATAAGATTGCTGTAAGCATTTAACTGATATCACCTGTTAGTTGTATGATAAATGTATAAAGGACATATATTTTATAAAATAATATGCTGAGGACAATCCACATTGTATAATCAGAATTGTATAAACAGCACAGGCACACCAACACATTTTTACTTAGGTGGCTTAAATATTGTCTGCTTGGCACCTTATAAGAATCGTACCCTCCTGTATACCTTCTCTGCACTGGTGCAAAGTCCATATCATTTCTTCTACTTTTGCCTACCTACGGTTTATTATTTTGTGCTGGTCAAAATGAGTTGATTTTTTTATATAACTGAAAAGCACTGACTGTAGCATATTATATTAATACGAATGTCTTATTGTTATAAGAAAAGACCAATTCACTCACAAGTCTAATATATGGATTAAAAATCAGTATGCTTTAAACACAAAGAAATACATATAAATATACTATTTGTGATATTTGAATCAGGAGAGGTTTATTATCAGTAGAAAGTACCAGTATCAGTACTTTTTAAAAGTCAAATGTAACCTTTAAACCTTTTGCCAAGTTTAAGTCTAAAAATTGATGATATTCTAACAGTTGTTTTATGAGGTTTATGATAAAGTGACTGTATGCATGCTAAAAAAAAATAGGTACATGCTTCCTGAGTGAACTGATATTTGCTCTGCGTGTTCATAAAAGTTACACTGGCTCACACTGGGCTGTATTACATGCCAGTGTCCTTTCTTAATTAATGGTTTTCACAATAAACAAAACAAGGTTCTACCCTAAATAGAAGCTATATCGATGAATAACTAGATAAATGACTAAAAATAAAATGCATTGTGGGAATAAATTAGCTTACATGCAACTGATAGATTCAAATAACTTTTTCTGAGTTGTTGTACTGTCTGAGTACCGGATCAAAGTGGTAAATGCTTTTGTTATTTTAGGAGACCAGTAAAAAGCACATTAATCTCACTTAATTGTAAGAACTAGGAGAAATAGTAGGGATTTCAGGAGAAACAGAAAGGTAAGGCCAGGATTCATTGTTTAATTGATGTAAAAGCTTAGATAGTCACTCTAATTTCTTTCTAAAGTATTTATGAGATCAAGCTGCTCTTTTACATGATGCATCCCTTTATATAAAACAGCTGCTCACATGCTCATTAATTTGTGTGTGTGCATGGATGTGTGTTGGGAGGATGTGCAAGCGAGTACATGTGTCATTTCTTTTACACGTTACACTATTCACTCCCCTTCACCTAAATCCCTATATACAGCTGACTGAACACACCTGCTGCCCTTGCCAAAATGATATAACTGTTTTTAAACATTTGGCTTCCTACGTAAATATATTAACTCTGTTAAATGAGCATGAATAATATAATTGCAGTTGAGAAAACGGTTCAATTGAATGATTTTTTTTTTTAAATCTTTTTATTAACTTCTCAAAAATGTAGCAAAATTGTGGCATTTGGTTTTGGTTTAGTTTTAGCTATTTTGGATGATTTTATCCCTCAGTCTGGCACAACCAGTCTTTTTGTGGTTATTAGTTTCAGTGTAGTCAGTGAATAATTTCTATAAGTTGAATATTATTCTTGAGCAGCCTGCTAAGGCTTGTTATGGTCAATACCCCAGTCATGGTGGAATTATCTGCATCTAGAAACGTCTACATGTATTAGATTCCACATGCCTCTTGAATTCTCATTCTAAGCCAGGCAGATCTCCTAATGCCCTCCTTTTTTACTTGTGTAAAGTCTTTTTACTTGTGTAAAGTTTTCTCATTGGCCTCACAGGGCTTTGCCCTCATGACGTCCACTGCACTTCTTCAATAAGCAATCAGCTAACGTCACTAAACATCCAGCTTCATGAAAGCATGTAAGTGTTGTTACTTTTAGGGTTTCAATAGGCATTCTGTTTGTGTTTTTATCACATTACCATGAGTGTGAAGCTTGCCATAGCTATATTCTATGTCTCTAAACAAACACTTAATAGTAAATTAGTTACAGAAATAAAGGTTGGGGTTTGCGGGATTAGTCCTGGACTCCCTGGGGTGTCGGGGGTATTGGAGCTGCACAGACACACTGCAATGAGGAGAACACCTTTGGCACTTTGTGCTTTTTACTGCAATAAGTATCACAATGTTCTGTAACACATCAAGTCCCCGAGAGACCATGCTATACATTGCTGCAGAGAGTGTGTGGCAACACACACACGCACACAGACATACTCAACTGCAATGTGAGAGATACTTCAGGCAAGTGAGGCACTCCAGATCCTGTTCCCTTTTTCAAAAGAAACTAGACCGCATGCTGCTTCGCCTAGTGATACACAACCACTTACATTTCAAGTGAATATCTCTAGAAATCCAAAAGGCTTTGATCTATTTTACTTACCAGTGCTCTAGCCTAAGATTAAATGATCCAGATCTCTTTAAACATAAATGAAGATTTATCAGAAGGATATGGCTGTATTACTTTAGTGGAACTTAAGTAAGTTTAGATCATGTTTAAGAATAGATTAGGTTATCTAGCATCTTTGAGGATAAAAACGAAGTGTGGTTAACTGCAGCTCTGGGCTTCTGGATAAAGGCAGCTTCCTTTCCTTAATCATTTATCTACTTGCGGTGGTGTAGATGATACTCTCAGACTTTCATGCCAGAGTGGTCCGCTGTTTCCCCACATATGCGTCCCCTAATTAAAAGCATTCTTAAGCAAGGCTGTGTGCCCTGTTCTGTGTCCCTGGCTTGACAGCTTCATTAGGTCAAAGCTTTGAGAGTAAAGCCATCCGACATGTACACAGATGTCACACAGTCAGAGGCCGTCGCCATGACACCACATGGCACCAACAGCCTTACTATCTGAAAGGGTTCACATTCCAAGAACAGACATAAATGCAATGTTTAAAGGTGGACTCAACCTTTGATATTCTACTACCTTAATCAAAATTGACATTAGGAAATGGATAGAAGTGAACATGAATATTTTACTGTCAGAGACAAAAATCCACCATTGGAACCTTTTATGACTTGCTGCAACTCTTCACCTTGGGGGAAATGAATCGCTCAAATCTTGGGTAACCAAAAGACTCGAAGAAGTGCAGCTGCCAAAATTGCTAATTGCGATTATGATCCTCACTCGGGCTAGGAAGAAACAGAGACATGATGTCATTCACAAACGTGAGGCCCATTTACTTTGGTTGTAATCCACTTAGCTGTCCTCATCTTCTGTCAGGGGAAAAATAGCTGTGAGAATTATGCTGTTGAGAACCAGATATATAATGCCGTCACCTGAACATCTATTTTTATGTCAATCTGTCAGCAAGTCTTTGTTTATAACAATTAATCTTGTTTTACAAGAGGGGCATCAAATCCGTTTAATCACAATAAAATCATCAGATCCAATCGTTTCATGTAAACCGTAGACTTGATAGTACCTGATGTTTTCTTCAGGAAAGTGCAGAAGTTATTCAGGGTAACTAATGTATTATTTTCCGAAAGCTCTTGGAGCCAAGGTTCCAGCCTAACATTTAAATATTATCATTAGGATTTAACAAAAGAAATAAAAGAAAATAATACACATCATATCAAAAGCCCACTAAAACAGGAAACTTAGACAGCTAACCTTTTTGCCTAAGCATTGTGTGCAAATTTTGTTTTTTCTTCCTATTATTTCCTCCCAAAGTGAGACAACTGCCCTCGATGCAGATACCGTTCCTTGTTAATGAGTAACGTCTGTGTTCGAGTCTCTCTGTCCAGCTTTAAAGGTGTGTTGCTCATGTGTCATAAATAACTGGCGCCTCAGAGATGATGTGTAGGTTTGAGACCCAGTATTAACATGCTTAGAGATAATGGGAAGCACATTGGCAGTAAAGAGGATAAGACACTGTACAATGCCTCCAAGTGTGGTTCTTTCCTGTCAGGAAGTCGGCCGAGTGCTGGCCAGTTCCAGAAAGTTCTGGAGGTCAGTGCCGAGGACAGACTGGGATGAGCTGATAACAGGCTAGAGCTCTGGAGATGAGCGATTTGTGGAGAGAATGATCACACAGACACCCTGTGGGATGCCAAGTGAAATATCCCAGGGGCCAAGCCTTATCTCTGGAACTGTTGTTTTTTTTGGATACTGTAAAAGTGTCGTAGTTATAACACCGTGGAAAAAAATTACTTACGACTTTAAAAAAAAAAGTTTTCTGTTCTGCTTTTGAACAATATGCTATACAACCCTTGTGATGATAAACCCATTCACTTATGCAAATACATAACTTCCCAGGTAACTCAGGACAAAGTTTTAGTGTTTTTTTTCTTAATATCATTACTATCAATAGCATTTGGAATTAATAAAGCCAAGATGTAGTTGTGGATATTACTTACAGATTTATTCTGAGATTATAGATATAATATATAACTGAGATATAATGAGTGTCATTTTCAGAAAAGCTGGAGGTTATCATTATGACTTTATGCGCATGCTTACCATTGCCACTGGCTGTATTTATATCCCAAGGGCTAAGCAGACGCACCATTACCAAAAGCTTGCACCTTGTTAAACCTACAACACTGACAAATTACTGCACCATAAACACTTCCACACTTGGCTCAAAAAGATCTGATAGGATTGGACTAGTTGACAACAACTGAGAAAACAAATATCCATAGAGGGATTCTTAAAAAATGCCTTTAATTTGTCCACTGTGTCGCTTTTATTGATTAACAGTGTTACTATCAAAAACTACAGTAAAAACTACCCTGTATGTTTTTTGCTACTGGGAATGGAACGTTTATAATGAGGGCAAGAATGTCAAGTTATAATGAATTTAATGTTACATTCCTGTAATACATTTCCTATTCCCTCTGTATAAATTCAATTAAAAGTACTCCGTTACAAATGTTAGACGTGTTATAAAAAATATTTATGAAATTCCACAACCAAGATTCTTTAAAAAACAGTTTGCAATCTTTGTTTGCAAAGCTTACAAATATTAGATATCCTGGTAGCATAAAACACATGGATACAAAATGTATTTAGAACACTAAAGCTTTATTTTTCTAACCTGTATTTGAGAGCTGCAGTCGTGGTATATACTTATTCCAGGCTCTGTCAGCAATCACACCAGGCAGAAGTAACTGAAGTAGCATGGCCAGCAGTGGACAGATGTGGCCCGTCTTCCAGAATTCTACAAACCTCATCTTCAGTTTCTTCTTTGAACAATGCAGGAAGTGTTCTCCTTTACATTACTGTTTTGCTGCTGTGGAAAACACAAAAACACACAAAAAAAATGATGTTTTTACTGATGAAATTTAGCATGTACAGGAAACCTATGATTAGAAGCATGTGTGTATGTATTAGTTTCACTATATATGATTACTGGATGCTGTCAACGGGTAATGGGACGAATTCAACATAATCATAGACTAATCAGTTGGATTCATTCAGTTTGTTTTAATTATAATCAAGACCTGAACTTTCCTATGAGCTAAATATATGTGCCACATATCAAGGACAACATTTACCCAGATCCAATTTGGTCCAGATTGGTACACACAGGCAACGCATTTTCCTATTAAATTTGAACAGTAATTCAAATCCATAAAACATTTCCACTTGGTTGCAAACCCTTGAGAATTATCTGAATTGAAAGATGACCAAAAAGAGTTGAATAAGAGGTCGTTTTCCTGTTCAGCTAAAGGATGCCTCAATAATGCTAAATAAGGCTCCAGATGACATTCCTACACTATGACAGTAGCCATGTTGACGTCTGTCCTGTTTTCTGTAAAAAAAAAAAAAAAAGGGAACCGTTCCAGCTGCACATCCTCGTTTGTAGTGCCACGCTCTGGGGCTGACGCCATCCTGAAGTCGCCAGCACTTGGGAAAGTGCTTCAGGATTTAGAGTGGTCATGGTATGTAAGAGAAACAGAGCCTTGAACGACAAACATTATTACTCAGAAAGCTGCGACCTGATTCTGATGTGCGTGTGTGCCAGCGTGTGACCTCCACTGGACGATGTTCACCCCGAGGGGAAAACTGATGCATTGTTTAGACAAACGTTCCCATGGCTAATCAGCCCCCTGCAATCTTTATTCTATTTCCTTACAGAGGTCGCACTATGTAAACAAATTGCATGTGGAACCTCAAAACACTTCAATGGACATTATAAGTGCACCATTCACACAAGAAATAGATGTAGTAATAGTACAACCAAAACATTATGGAACTTTCTACTCATTCAAGTAAGCCAATGTGTAGTATATTTTCAAACCTATTATCACTTTTTTTGCTCTGCTAATTAGCTGGCTGAGAAACCAAAAAAATAGGCTTGTTGAATAGTTAGTTTTCTTTGTGCGTTCTTTACATACTAGGCCTTTTCCCATGCTGGGGTTTATTGTAGACAGAACCATAGAGACCCACTTATACTACAGCAAATACCCCTGTGGAGAGTTTCAAACACAGGCAAAATGAGCTTAGAGCTAAACGTATGCAAAATACAGATAGGGCACATTTTCCCATTCATTCACAATCTCAAAAGGCTATGCCAATTAAGCAGCAACTCCAACCCAGAAACTTTTATCAGGATCTTCAGCAGACAGAAACCATTGAGACAAATCTTTGAGCCACATGAAATCTAATTCAACACTAAGTTTAATTCCAGCATAAAAAGCCCAGCTTGAGTCACCAGTAACCACTCCATTTCCACAAGGCCAGGGCATCTACTTAAACTTCTCAAAGGCAGATGGGGATGACTGGGGAGCATCAAAAGGTTTGGAGGAGGCGACAGCTTTATGGCAGCAGTTCGGATGATGTTAAGTCTGATTTACACTTCAGGCACATTCAGAGTCCGTAAGATCTGGACTGATGCCTAAAACGGAATTTACAGCTCCAACCGAAGTGCAGGTGCTTGACTCAAAAAAACAATTAAGCGACTTTCTTGGCTTCCTCCAAATCACTGCAAATGTATTAATCTTTTTGTTGCAGGAATTTAACTCACACTGTTGAATCAGAGACAATATAATTTAAGGTCTGCAAGGTGAAAGCGATACATCTGGTATTAATATAATTCATTTAGCAAAACTGTCCTTCAGGGGGTTTTTATGTCTGTGTTAATAGTGACAGAATCCAGTTGGTGGAAAAGAAAGTATTTAAATCACACCTCATCATTTTCCATTAAACTACGGTTCTTCATAACTGTGATTTATTAGGAATTACTAACTTTGATTTATGAGGAATTAAAAAGCATGGTTTCCATCATCATTACTGACTCTAAGGAGACTTCTTATCGCCACTATTACAATATGCTTGCTTCTCAGTAAAGGAAGCAGTGCATTTCTGAAACTAATCTAGTGGTGATAAAGTGCAATCAGGTGACAATTTTTTTCATTTTTTCGATTAACAAACCAACATTTGCCAAGGAGGAATTTGTTACTATCTGATTTTTTTTGGTGTTTGGAACTAGATGGAAAATTGATTTGCAATTTGAATGTTAATGTTTTATTTCCTGTGACCCAGACAAAAGTCAGTCATTAGCTTTTTCAATACAAGGAAAGAAAACAAACACGAAAGTGTGGGAAAAGCATCACACATCAGGAAGAGGAAGTAGCTGATACTCAGGCACTTCCATGTGACAAGAATTCTGTATGTAAAACAATCTGGTCTTTGGTGGCTTCCCCACTTGACATTGTTTCTTTCGATATATTGCTTTGCAATAAGAAAAGAAAGACCACAGCATACTGAAATAAAAGCTAACAAAGACACTAAGTAAGCAATAAGTGAAGAGAAGCAAAAAAAAATATTCACTGCATTATCTCATCAATCTTAAAGCCAAAAGCCATGAATGCCTGATTGTGTGACCATGAAATAAAGAATTTGACTATTGAGAATGGCTTAAAAGAAGTTCAAATAGCAGGTGGTAGAATACTATGACGTTTCCTGTTAAAATGTAGACCCTATAACTAACAAACACACAATGAGCTCTTCCCCATAAAGAATACTGTGTTAAAAAGGCGGGACATACATGCAAAGACTTAGACAGGGCATGATTGAAGCTGTTAAGCTGAACGCAGTGTTGGTGTTGTCAAGGTAATGGATGAGTGCCTTTACTTCCCATAGTGGCCTTGGTGGGCCTGTGATTGGACTGTGGTGAACAGCAGGACACTGGATATGTTCCAGCCCTTCAGAAATGTAAAGCCTCTCATAAAATGAACACCCATAAAAAGACCATCTCAGAAAAAAATGATGCACTGAAGATGGCCTGAATATTGCAATATTAAACTGCGCTTTATTATTTTTATGGGGTCAGAATTTAAAGGATCGGTACCGACACTTATAATTCCCAGTGAAAGTCTAAGCGTTTAATCAGTTAAGCATCACATTCATTTCTGCATCTCGATGTAATATCAGCATCTTTGAGCACTTGCATTGGTTTTTACTATAATAAGGGATCTGGAACTTTGGCTTGCAAAATATTTTCCAAACAAACCACTATTCCAAGCGTTCGAGCCAAGCAGATTCTGCACCTGGGTTATAAATGTTTTACTTGTAATTGCCTGGCAGTTCAAGAACCAGAAAAAAATGACTTCCTATTGACTTTTCCAAAACAAACGTTTCTTATTTGGTAGCTGTAACAATAAAATCGATGCTTCAAAAACCCAGAAGTTGCTGCACTACACAAATCAATATCATTAATTAAGCTGATTATATTAATGTGTACAAATAACAGAAATAAGAAAATAAGAAACATGTTAAAACATTTGCAAAAGCGAGCACAATTATGTGCAGCAGAAAGATTGACATTATTGTTAACACTCTTTTAGCAGTCATTTAGGTTTCTGGTCAACCAAAACAAGTGAGTGGGCAAATACACAGAGGCATCCAGTTGCCCCGGTGGTCTAGCTAATTAATTAATCATTTGTCCACTCTGTAACATCCCAAACACCTCACTTAGTTTCACACCCACATGGTCGTACATATAGCCACTTTTCTCAAGCTTGAGCTTGAAGAGCTCATGTTTCGGGGAAAAAAAAAAAAAAAAAAAAAGCCACAAAAGACAGAATCACAACATATTCATTATGTGTTATATTGTGAAGGGAAATGTGTGATCTTTAGAGAGCTGAGGAAAGGCTTACCACCCTGAGAGCACACAACAGTGGGCTCAACCAGCCGAAAAACAAGCACCCGGTCCTCTCATACAAAGACAGCAGCTTAATGTACACCAGACATGTATTCAGGAGGGTTCTGAAGGCAAACAGATTCTAATTCAAGCCGGTTCTTTTCATTCTGAAGCTTAAACACGAGCTTTTGGATGGGAAACCGTTTCCATAGATGGAACAATCTTTTAACGATCTGGCCAGTTTGATCACTATTCATTTAGCCAGAACAACTAAACAAACTAGGTAGCCTGATTAGACAGGACAACTGACAGATCTGTTTCCTGTTTCAGGAAACACAGGGAAGAGTGATTCAAATGCTTCTAATCACTATTTAATTAATTGGCAGAGTGATTAAGATAAAGTACCATGTGCGAAAGCTGCTACGCTACTGTAGGTAGCCAATACAAAGATGGTAAGTAGGAAAGAATGATGAATCAAATGTCTGTAATTATCTGACATCTGTAGAACTGCAGCTATCTATTATTTTAGTGATTGAGTATTTTACCAATGAGTTCATCGATTTTTTTCGAGTAATCGGATAAGTACTTTTTCTTCATTAAAGAGCAATATTAAATAAGACCAAATAAGACAGGTCTCTTAAAATGAACAAATAATTTGTTTCCTTTAAAAATTTAAGAAAAAGAATTTAATGCTAAAATTGCAATCTGTGAAAACTAAATATGACATTTAATTGCCATCAAAGCATCAAAATGCAAGTATAAATATATAAATAAATATCCGATAAAAATACAAAAATCTATTTAAAATAAGTTTATCAAAGGTAAATGCACTATATGGTGTTTTCTTTATGTTTTTGTTTAAAATTATTCCAAACTATGGAAACTTTCTTTTGTGTTCTTTGGCTTAAATCTTCTCCTCGCCCTTCGCTGTTGTCTCTCCGTTCCTCCTTTTTTTTCATTCTGCAGCGTTTTCTGTGTTTACCTGTCCAGGAGACTTGAGAAAAAGGTTGAGAAAAAGAAAGTAAGTAATAAAGTAAAAATGGTCCGTGGGGAAACAGTGCACCGTGTGTAGTTAAATGGACTAAACGAAGCATTGAGGCAAATAAATTGCCTCTATCTTTTTTTGTATTCGAGTTACTCGAGGAATTCATCCTTACACATTCCTATAAATATATCCCTAAAATTCTAACCATTTATCTACTAACCAATCTAATACTATCTAATTCTAACCAAGCCCATTTTTCAACAAGTCTGTAGAAACGACAGTTTCTGAGACATCTGTTAGTCATATACTTGTGTTTTTTGGACTGAGGAAATACAGCACTACATCCAAATGTGTCCCTAGCCACAGGGCAGGCAGGTTATCTGATGAAAACAAGGTGCGAACATTTGAAATAGTGTCCTGTAGTTGAAGGACGAATACCTCCACCCTTTCGATGCCTGCACAGAATGATACAAAGATAAGTGAGCTCTGAATGATAAATATGTCTATCTTCCTAAGCTGTCAACATCCACACTAATACTCCCATCCTCAGTGCATAATTTGGCAGCTTAGTTCAGTGGGAGATCATTCTAGTATGTACTAGGACATTGGGCATATTTTAAAATCATCAGAAAAACATCTAGGTCAGAGATTGACTAAAGTAGTTTAGTCCTGAGGACAACACTCCCAAAGATCATGTGAGCTAAACTCCTACAATAACAAACAACACCTCTGCTTCAGGTCTGTTCTGGAGTGCGTGTGCGCTGGACCAGATAAGGGTCCACTCCTTCACATACCAGGTCACAAGGCCAATAGAAGCATCAGATTCCTCACCTCTGCATACCAACATCTGGCCACGTGGAACAGCCAGAAAGGCAAACAGATGGACCTTCCCTGTTAGACGTTTTGACTTTGAGAAAATCCAGGAGTTGCTTTTAAGCCTAATGTGGATGGCGCAATTCCGTGTTTGAGTGGTTTGTCCTGAATATGTGAAAGGCATCAGCTTGACACAGTGCTGCACTTTTATTTGATAGCCAATATTCAGGAGACATTGTTCACAACAACTAATCAAACACAGATTTAATAAGGTATAGTCTAAGCTATACCATGGTTCTAAATTAGTTCCTGGGGACACATGTGTGAAGTGAAGAGCACAGTTAAAAGAATCAGAACAAGCTCATTACACTGCTTACACTGCTTTGCTGTGAATTTAATATGAAGGGGAGACAAATGGCAAGAATTCATTGCTCATCGCAAACCTCAGTCACGCAGCCTAATAAAATTGAGGCGCATTGATGAGAGCAATATGTCATTTTCACAAGGGGTCTTTGTCTAAAACGCACGTTTTCATGTTTATGACAAAATTCCAGTGGTTGTAAGTAAACCTTTGTTTACACCAGCCAGTTAGAAATACGAAACAATAAGACAAAGACGCGTGAGAAGTTTCCCAGGAAGCGTGTGTTTTTAGGGATGTGTGAGGGACAAAGGAAGGCAGATCAACACCGTGGACAATTCTGAAAACACTTGTTCACAGGTTAGCGTAAAAAATTACAAAATACATTTCATATTGGCAATAATATAAAATATCAATCTCTAAATAATTCAAGAAATATGTGCCATGTGAACAATCATTTACAAACCACACCATGTTCATAATCATTTCATAAAATTTTTCCATCAAAATCTATTTTCCCCTTTTGTATTAATCTGCCAAATGAATTAAATTAATAGCCATTCAGTTTTTTTATTTTGCTTTATTATGAGTACTGAATAATCGATTTGATTGGTCAGAATGTGTTGATAAATTTTCTGTTTCAGCACAGCTCTGATAGTTCGATAATATCGGAAAGTAATTCAGAAATACTATGTGTTTCAAATCAAATTCAACTTCATCAATTTCTGTGTGCTACTTAATCTCTTTACCCTATAGTTAATGATTTTCTCGTACGATTGTTTTCTAAAAAGCAAAGTTGAATAATTTTCAAACGTGCTGCTAATAATACTGTAGAACATACAGTCATTAACAAACGTTAATTAACTTTATGCAAGCAAAGTCAATTCCTTTATACTTTAATCCAGTTCAGAAATACGAATAAAATCTTTGGCAGCATTTTACAACTTGGCACATAATACGAACAGTATACAGTAAAACCTGGATAATTCTTAAAAGATCTTTAGGGATCAGCAGTAAGTTTCAATGGTGTTTTTGTTTTCTACTGTATGCACTGTACATTGCAGCAGTCATGAAATCTGATACAGTTAATCTGATTCAAATATATAAGTGAGAACAACAAAGTCCAGATGATTTCTTCTTAGATTAATCCCATCCATTTATATTTAGGAATACAGGCGATGAAAATATGCTACCCAGACCATATCAACACTTACAAACAGTGCTGCAATTGCAAAATATCATAAAAAAACATCTGCCCCAACCACCCCCCCTCCCATTTCTAACTGATACACTCCTGTGTCATAAGTCACTGCACATAGATCTATGCATAGTGTCAGCGTAAATTCACAAATTGGCTGCCTGACAGTTCTCACATGTCTGCTCAATCTCATTCTTAATCCCCAATGCAACCCAAGAGTCATACTTGCTTTGCAAAAGCCGCTAATTGTGCACAACATGAAACAATTTCAGAACTTTTCAGCATATTATTGGAGGCGTTCATAGTGATTCATTTTGGTGTTCTGAGGCACCAGATTCCCATACAACCTCCCCAAATGACGATTGAGTCTAATGCCACCACAAAGCCTTACAAGGAAAGACCTGCTATTTCATACTCACTCTATCACCCTGCTGCTGTTAAGAAAGCACACTCGGTGTGATCTGAGAGACCTAAAACAGCCGTGGCTTAGGGGGAAAAAAGCACATAGATGAGTAATCTGTCAAATTGACACTTTTTTTGGCTATCCATCTAATGCAGAGATTTGAGGCTGATTTCTGTTGACTGCATTAAAATAAACAGACACTGCTGAGTGTTGTGGATTTTAAACTAGAGATTGATGTGAAAATCTGAATAGAGATATGCATGAGTCAACAAATCAAATTAATAGGAAGGATTAGCAATAATGCATTCATCAAGGTTTGAAAAGAACTGTCTGGACATGGCACAGATGGTGCAAAGACTCGTTAGAGTTCTACCCAACCAAATGTACTCTAGCTGTACAAACTGACTGCAGGGTAACAGGAAGGCCAAGGAGCACAATGCACAGAATTCCTCCAGCTAAACAAACCCAGTTTGGGTTTGTAAATGAACAATCACAATTCAGCATGAACTGAACTTGTGGCGATGTATTATCCTGAGGGGAAAAACCACTGTGTGCTTTGAATAGCATGATTTGTGTTTAAAATGCGAAATTGCCAAACTAATAAATGATGGTGATAAGTAGATGCTTGAAAAAAATCCAAAGAGGAGAAGTCCTTTAAGAGATTCACAGAAATGTGGTCTAAGACATTAGACTGTTTACACAGTAGGCAAGCAGTTGAATCAACCTCTTTGGTGTAAAACTGTTAAATCTGGGATCTTGTTTTGGCTGTGGATACAGAAAAGGAAGTTTATTGTAGATCAGAGCTAAGGCTTTAAGGCACTTTGTCAATATTGTCTCTGCTTTAGCCTTTCACTATGGGGTGTCTTACAAGTGAAAGGCAGCTTTCCAGCACAAACTGTGTGTCTTTGGTTGTTTAGACTGTTTTTACTGACGGAGACAAAACATCTAGTGCACATCAAACCAATTAGCTTCAGAGTGAAGTTAAATAATAAGTGTGGCCTTGCCAAAATTCATATCAAAAGGACTAAGCTCTGTGTTATCAAAAGGAATTAGCTTAGTTTATACACCGGCTAAACAATACACATAAAACAGATCAGCTATCAAACCTATCAAAACAGATGACCTAAACAAGTTCACTGTAGAAACAGTGGGCCCAATTTACCAACTAATAAATGTATTAATTTACAAGGAGCATTCAACAAAAATGTGTACATTTATGTGCCCTAAAAAAATTATAAACATTAAATTACAAGTGCCTTTTCATCATTCACCTGTCCAATATCTATTTATTTATTTGTATTGTTTAGGAATTGTTGCTTTCAGCACTTCATTAAGTCATTAAGTAATTACTCACCACATGAATATATTGTTTCTTAACAGATGACCTAAAGAAGATTATAGATGATTTCATCACAGGTGGTCTGAATGGCCTCATTTCTGTTTGTATGTCGAACCACCCATGAAACACACATTCATAATTCCCCATAGTGGAAGTTCAAGATGTCTGCCTGACAGTGAACAGTAAATCAGCCCACAGTAATTCAGACTGACAGTGGAGCCAGTGTGTTTAAAACAGTGTCACTATCCACTTTCCTGTCTGTCAGGGCCTTATTTGGACACTTCCTTACGTAGTACAAGACAACGCTAAGATCAGACTTCCCTTCAGAGAGTCTATATGCACGTACACATATTGCCAATTTAAATATTTTCAGTGCCTGAATTAGCATGTGACTTTCATATGAATTGAAATGCCTTTTGGACTAGTGAAGAATAATAATAAGACAAGGCCCTTTACTGCAATTTAGCAAACTACTTCCAGAGAACTCCATTTATCTCCAACCAGGTCCCTAAGGCGATTCTGAGGACATTTACATATAGCCAAGACTAACCACAGTTGCAGAGATCTGTTATGGCTTCATTAATAGATCATGTTTGATTGGAGAGTCTATAAAATATGAAATCTCAGTTTATATAAAGGATGACATAAGTAAACATATAGAAAACCAAGAAAGCCATTAGTGTCCCCACCATTGTGGCTTCTTTGGCTAAAGTTTTATATCTTAATTTGCTGATCTTTGCTTTATATTAAAGTCTTGTCAGGAGAGATGAAAGCTAATGCTACACCAAGGCCGAATCCCTTATGTTATTTGAGGTCATGAATATGATGACATGATCTTGGCATAATGCAAATGATTTACACAAAGACACAATCCCAATACAAAGAATTTACGGAATGAAAAATTACAAGGAAAAAATAGACAGACCCAATCCTTTGGTGATATCAATTTACCTTTGTTCATCCTTACCACAATAGTAACTCATGTCCTGCAAAATGATATAAGAAGCCTAAATAACTAAATCAACTAAATCAAAGTTGAAATGGAAGAATCTCCCTTTTTTCTGCTCATGCTTGTACGATGCATACTTCCCTATAACCCATCTGATTTATCTTGGCCCTTTAGGCCTGAGAAATACCATTGCTGGTTGTTACAGAGTAAGAGAAAACATAGTGAGAGCTCTGGGAGGCAAGGATCCCTGGAGAGTTAAGGGGTCATAATGGCACTCCCATCCCATCTAAAGCTATCTCTGTCTTTTTGCCAGGTGTAGCACCACCCCAACTCCCCCTTCCCTTCCATTACTACTCTCTGAAACAGAGTCAGTTTTTTCATCTAAGCAATTTATACTACCATATCAGATGTGTCATATAATAAATTGTGTTTAAGAACACATGTTTAAAGACATAATTTATTTATTCTTTGTTTCTCCTGATAAATCAACTTTTTGTAAGGAGTCCCTGCTTCTCAGGCAAGCAATGAAAATCAAAATCGAGCAACACAGATGAATTATAACTTAACAGAATCTAATCTGTTAAGTGACTTCGGAGAAGTGAATTTTGATTTTGTGTGAAAAGCTGTGCAACTAAAGGCTCTATGTTACAGTATCTTAACAAAAGCCTTGACACTCATTTGGTTATCAAAGTAATTGTCTCCGGTTCAATCAAAAGTCTAAACACTTTAATCACAGCCTTAGGAACCTTGAACTCGGTCATCCTGACTAAGCAAGCAAACATCAAATTCCTACAATAAAGAAATCCCAGAAAAGTATATACTGAAAATCGCAAGTGTTATTCCATAATCTCAGCTGCTCAGTCGACTCCTACCAGCAGAGCTGTTCATTTCAAAGAACAATGGGAAACAAAAATAGCCTGGTTTTTACGTCAAGCTTATTTCCGTATTGCATCACCAATTAGTTTTGTTGCAGGGGCAATACTGTCTTAGAGCTCTCTGAATCACAATGTAGTATAACTTTTTACTACAGCATATCACCATCGTGTCTATTGCAACTGGCTGGGTGTGTATAGCGGAAACCTGCCTCTGTCTGCCCCACATGGACTCACTTCTAGTCTGTTGTCCTGGGGTTGGCGCCAGCCGGCACGATTATTCAGATGCACACTGGGAAGGAAGTGCAATGCTGGGTAAAGCTCCGTTATTGTTGACTGGATGAAGATAAGCAGCAATTAATTACGATAATAGAGGAGCAATACAATTGTCTATGGAGGTACTTAGCAGGAAAGATGTTGCTCTCTTGCCAATTCGAGGACCAAGTCACACAAACTGATTGTAACAGAATAAGTGAAGTTTTATTATAAATGGGCAAAATATTTATCTGCCACTATGGCTGATGGCAGAGTTAATAAATATTTCCTGTAACTAAAGTGTCTAGGGACTACATATGTCCATACTGCATTCAAATTTTTTTTAGAGATTAAAAATAATACTTAAATGTCATAATTTATATAGCTCTGAATTAATTGAGTTAAATTCTTTGGGCTCTTATTGCGTGTGAGAGTTTTACTGTATCTACTAAGGATCATAAACTAAATATCTGATGTGTCCACCCTTTCTTTTGTTCGAGTGTTGTTTCATGTATGATCCCTGTGGAGAGTACATAAATACAGATTTAACAATAGCCCCCTTCAGAAGTCTTGTGAAACAGAACTGTGTTTGTTAAAGACATGGTAACTTGTACACTGATAATCATTTTAATGCATTAATTTGCACCTGCAGGCCCAAAATTGCTGGAAAATGTTAAGAGAAAAAGAATGTATGTGTTCTCACAAATATGACTTTGCCTCATCAACTTCTGTCATCACTCACCAGGAGTAAAACAGAGCAAACTAATCAAAGTCAGGCGTTCATTTTAACACATCCCAGCAACAAAGAATGACTTTCAACACTGACTTGAACTTTCTCACCTTATATGTGTTCTAACATACCTATCATATTCCTGAGTGTGAGAGACACAGTGGCAGTTTGTTAACACATTCTTTTCACACTATCCTCAACCTTAATTCATACCGGCTCGGTCGTTACCAATGAACGCCACAGGCATTCCGGTGGAAATTGGGCTACTGCTGGCGAAAGGAGGAGAAAGAGAGGGGGAAGACATCTATAGAGACAGCAGGAAAAGGAGAAGTGTAGGAGAGTGGAGGTTAGTGTTGGTACTTTAAATGTTGGTACTATGACTGTTAAAAGGAGAGAGTTCGCTGAAATGATGGAGAGGAGAAAAGTAGATATGTTGTCTGTACAGGAGGCCAAGTGGAAGGGGAGTAAGGCCAGGAACATTGGAGGAGGGTTTAAACTGTTTTACCATGGTGTAGAAAGAGAAATGATGTTGAGGTTATCCTGAAGGAAGAGTAAGTAATAGTGGAGGTGGAGTTGAAGAGAGTTTCTGATAGTGATGATGTGAAGTTGGAGAAGGAAAGATTCTGGAGTGAGTTAAATGAAATGGTAGAGAGTGTACCTGGGAAAGAAAGTTTGGTCATTGCGGCAGGTTTCAATGGGCATGTAGGTAAAGGGAACAGAGGTGAAGGGTAGGTATGGCCTTAAGGAGAGGAATGTGGAAGGGCAGATGGTGGTAGATTTTGTGAAAAGGATGGAAATAGCAGTGGTGAACACTTATTTGAAGAAGAAGAAGAAGAAGAAGAAGCATAGGGTGACATATAAGAGTGGAGGAAAGTGCACACAGGTGGACTACAGTCTATGTAGGAGATGCAACCTGAATGAGATTGGAGACTGTAAGGTGTTGCAGGGGACAGTGTAACTAGACAGAATCAGATGGTGGTCTGTAGGATGGTTTTGGAGGTGAAGAAGAAGAGATGGAGAGTGAAGACTGAAAGAAGAATAAGTTGGTGGAAACTGAATGAGGAAGACTGTAGTGTGAGGTTCAGGGAACAGGTCAGACAGGGGCTCAGTGGTGGTAAAGGGGTGCTGCGAGCAGTGATTAAGAGGATGAAGAGTGCCAAGTCAGTTTTGAGATACTGGTAGAAGCATGGAGATGTTTAGGAAAGATGGCAGTGGATTTTCTAACCAGATTGTTCAACAAGGTTCTGGAGTGTGAAAGCATGGCTGAGGAATGGAGAAGGAGTGTGCTGGTACCAATCTTTAAGAATAAGGGAGATGTGCAGACCTGCAGTAACTACAGGGGAATCAAGTTAATAAGCCACACCATTAAGTTATTGGAAAGAGGAGTGGAAGCCAGGCTGAGAGGAGAGGTGACCATCTGTGAGCAACAGTATGGTTTCATGTCAAGAAAGGTTCAAGGAGCAAGGAGCAAGGTTCAAGTATTTTTTAGCGAGGAGTTGTGGTATTGTATGAGGAAGTCTGGTGTGGCAGAGAAGTATGTTAGGGTGGTGTATGAGAACAGTGTGACAGCAGTGAAGGGTGCAGAAGAAATAACAGACTGGTTAAAGGTAGAGGTGGGATTGCATCAAGGATCGTCTCTAAACCCTTTCCTGTTTGCAATGGTAATGTACAGGTGATGAACGAGGTCAGACAAGAGTCTTCATGGACTATGATGTTTGCGGATGATATTGTGATTTGTGGTGAGAGTAGGGAGCAGGTTGAGAAGAGCCTGGAGAGGTGGAGTTACACGCTGAAGAGTAGGGGAATAAAAGTCAGTAGAATTAAGACAGAGTACATGTGTGTGAATGAAAGGGAGGGCAGTGGAGTGGTGCGGTTGCAGGGAGAAGAGGTGGTGAAGGTGGAGGAGTTCGGGTACCTGGGGTAAACAGTGCAAAGTAATGGAGAGTGTGTTAGTGAAGTGAAGAAAAGAGTGCAGGCAGGGTGAAGTGGGTGGAGAAGAGTGACAGGAGTAAGTTGTGATAGAAGGGTATATGCGAGAGTGAAAGGAAAAGTTTATAGGACTGTGGTGAGACCTGTGATGTTGTTTGTATGGTTTAGAGACAGTGGCATTGAGTAAAAGACAGGAGGTAGAGCTGGAGGTAGCAGAGCTAAAGATGCTGAGATTTTCATTGGGAGTGACGATGATGGACAGGATTAGAAATGGGGCAGGTAGGACGTTTTGGAGACAAAGTGAGAGAGGCTAGATTTAGATGGTTTGTCAGAGGAGGGACATGGGGTATGTCGGTAGAAGAATTCTGAGGATGGAGCCGCCAGAAAGGAGGAAAATAGGAAGGCCAAGGAGGAGTGTTATGGATGTGGTGAGAGAAGACATGCAGGTAGTTAGTTTGAAAGAGGCAGATGTAGAGGACAGAGTAGTAAAGAGACGGATGATCCGCTGTGGTGACCCCTAACGGGAGCAGCCAAAAGAAGAAGCAGAAGATAACATAGTGTGCAGTATAGTTTGTTCCAGTCTCTTGCCTAGGGTTAACTCTTATTGCCTACATTAAATCTATTTACTATTCCCTTGCATTTGTCTGCATCCATGAAGAATTACAAGAGGGCATTTCCCTGCTTTGATAATGCAAAACTTTTGCAGGTGAAATCATATCACATCTGCAACAATGGAATTGCCTGAAACAGCTGTAGTTACAACAAATTTATTATAATTCAGCTGTCAGTCAAAAAGTTTGTTTACTTGTAGAAATTTCATGACTAGTTATTAGTCTATTAGGCCAATAATAATAATAATAATAATAATAATAATAATAATAATAATAATAATTATAATTATAATAATCTTTATTTTATAAAGCGCCTTTAAAAGTAGCATCTCAAAGCGTTTTCCAAGCATAGAAAAAAAAATTGATAATGAAAAAAATAATAATAATAAATAATTAATTCTGTACTAATGTTCCGTAGTTCTGTATTAATGTACTCTGCCGAGTTAAAACAAAAATTAACAAAACTTTTCTGTGATTTTTTTCTGTGGGAAAAATAATTCTAAATGACCCACTTAGAATTTTCCACATTCACATTATGTAGGATAGATAGATAGATGAAGATATGAGGTCACTAGTGACATTCTTTTTGGGTGGTCTGTGCCCTCCTCAGTCTTTTTTTCTCTTTTTCTGTTCTTTGCGCACTCCTCCACACACACAGGAAACAGCAGGCTAGGAAGGAACAAAAAATACGCTGGAGACAACTAACCCACAATAACTACAATAGCCCCTTCACAATGGTTCTGCACATAACGTCCACTCGCTAATGTTATTTCTTCTTCCAATGCTGGCTTTGTTTCCCACAGACTTTATTTAATAGTTTCCGCACCCCTGCGCTGGCAAACAGAATGATTATGAACCAACACCCTTACTATAAGCACCCTTAAGGGGAAAAATCTCTGGGTGGGTGTTTGATAAAGTTAAATAATTGACTCATGAGCTCTGAATAATATTAGTGTTGCACACAGATTGTGTGAACAGGAAAATCAAATACTGTGAAATAAAAAAAAACAGAAAAAGAGAAATAGAGCAAAATGCCAGGATAATGAAATATGACAGTTATATACTGACATGTAAAACTACAAGCTTAAATGCAGAATACTAATTTTTAAAAATAGAGTGATTATTTTTTACTTGTGTTATGAAGGCGAAACATCAGCACGGTAAGCAAAAGCTGTTTAATCCATATCATGTGAAAATGGTATAGTTTAATGAACAACTATTGAGTAAATTGTCATCAAAATCTTCACCTTGCATACTCAAATGCTGTTTTGTTTTGTTTTTTTTACAGAAAGAAATAACCCAGCATGAGTGAATTTGTTAAAAGGAGAAATCCCCTATGCACTCCTCAACAGGCATCCAATATAAGCTTCATTAAATAGCAAAATTAAAGATAGTTAAACTCAATATGTGACTTTTGCATTTGCACTTTTATACATAAATACCCTGAATATTGGTTTAATAAAGTTATAATAATGTTATAATAAAATTATTGTATATAAAGTTAAATTAAAATGAGTTTTAAATGAGAGTTAATGAGTTAATGAGAGTTTTTTAATTAATCGATTAATCAAAGAAGAAGAAGGGGGAAAAAAAAATCACCAGATTAATCGATTGTCAAAATAATCGTTAGTTGCAGCCCTAGTAATTATGAAACGAATATATAATCAGGCCAATATATAATCCAATCATTCCTTTTAGACCATGAAACAAATATGCATCCAGTGAATTCAACTCCATTCTGTACATACAGATTGTGCCAACTATTCATGTGTTATTGCCCAAACTTTGATCAACCCACCTCCAGCATCACTGGCCCTTATTATAAGGGAAAATAAATGTAAACGCAATTGCCCATGAGGTAAGCCAATTCACATTCACAGAACAAGTCACCTCAAAGAAAATGAAGATAAAATGCACATTTATGAAAGAAGAAATTTACACCTCTCCACTCGTTAACAGACAGAATCCAGGCATTCAAATGACCCTGTGCCTCCAATTCTCGCCTACACAATAAACGCAGTTGTGACAATGTGACGTTACATGCCCGCCTGCTCTGTTTGTCCTGGAACAATTTGCAGAACCAAAGAGCAATAAAAATCCCTCATGAAAATTCTTTACAGCCACTGCACTGCCAGACCACCAATCACACCATGGTGCAAGAGGCTCAACTGATATATCATTATTAATCATGTGTGGTAACCCAAACCCTTTAATATAAACAATATGAGAGAAAACCAATCTCCTACAGCCACATCCTGAAAGTTGACCTCAAGTCACATTTGATTTTAATTGTCAAATTGGACAATGACCCTTTTCCTTGTCTACAATGGAAACAGCTTTGCGAGCGCAGGCTCAGCTGACGTAAAACAGACCAGTATACGAGGTGCGAGACCTAAAGAGACATGAACAGGGGGCTGATTTATTTAGAAGTGAACCTGCTGCAAATATACCTGGTTTTAAAAAAAAGTGAGATCATCAACTTGATATGTATTCTTTTAGGAAAATGGTGATTATTAGAAATAATACACCACAGAGTTTAAGTGGGCCTTGTGCACTGGGGATTTATTTAAAACGTATGACCCAAATGAGTCATAACAAATCTATAAAGGGCAATTTTTACTCAATTTTCTCCCAATTTAGTTTTAGGCCATTCCCACAGACAGCCTTGGTCACCCGTACTGCACTACTGTTACGTGAAATCTAACACATGCTTCCTCTGATGTACAGCTGCCAGTGTAACTGCAACAACTGGCAAATGTCACTCTTATCAACATGGGAGAGAGAAGAATCATTCTTCCCACCCAAAAAGCCGGGCCAGATATGTTCTCTTGAACTCTGCCACAGAAGGCTAGGGTTTTATCCAGGTTCAATGAACTTTTGAAATGAACTCCTGACTCCTGTTTGGTATACAGGTCTTCAAGAAGGACAGTATGAATAAATTGATTTGATGCAATACAAATCCTAGCAATAAGATTAGTGGTACTGTGTATTATCTGTAATACACTATTAGAATAAATTGAAAAGATTGTTTCAGACTATATGTATATGTATAATTTAGTGAGAGTTTAACTGAGAATGTGAGATTTTGTTTAAATGTAAAGTATGAGTGGGGCAGTATGTAGGTCTCAAACACATACTGTTTATTAACACATACTGTATAGGTGGCACCCTGCTGTTTTTACATTTATTTAAATAGAATTGATAACAAATCCAATACAAAAAAAACTGCTTTGTCTGAGTTGTCAGCCACCCAGTTCCTCTGTAACACTGTAACAAAGATTTTTTGCTTTGAGAAAGAAGGACAGGCTCATGAGGGAAAATCTATTTATAGCTGTTATAATGTAACTGATAGCAAGACCTTGTTTTGCAAATATTCCACTACAAAAAAAATGTTAGTGTTCACAATTTACGGTGGTATAAACAGAATCAAACACTAATCCAATGCACACGCCATCATGTCTTGTGTTCTTATTTGTTGGTAGCAAAGTAATAGCAACAAATAGTTCAAGCACCCTCACCCGTACTAAACGTCTAAAGCTTATTTGTGCAAAAGAAAACTGATCTAAAATTCATTCCTACCATTACGTGTAAAAAAAACAACAATCGATTTAACCCATTAAAAAAACCTCTGACTCTTCTGAAACATTCGAGATGAGAGCAAGAAACCAACAGATGCTCAGATAAGCAGAACCAGATCTGAACTTGTATAAATCAGCGACACTCCAGCACGAGACAGGGATGTATGGTGAGTACAAAGCGCAGTCACGCTATCAGATGGCAAGGGGGTCAAAGTTGAAAAGATTTACTTGTGAAACTTAATTAAAGTCCCTTTACTGTCATCCATAAAACATACGAAGATGTCCTGAACTTAGCTTAATATCTGTGAGTAAAGAGGACAACCCAAAGAACTTGTCCATTCACTATGACTCAAAGTAAGAAAAGAAAAGAACGCAGCGGAACCAATCTGAAAATTAGATCCATCTGACAAATGCCATATTTTCTTCTTCAGCTAAGTGCTGTGTTTTCAAGAAGAACTGAAATACCAAAAACCTTAGTCACTTCACATATTCAATAGGAATGACTGCCTGGGTTTCTGTAACACACATGCTGCATTACACAACACTGTCTTATATGATCGCCTGTCTACCTATTAAACGACATGAGAAAAATTCAAATCTTCTGTAATACATACCTTACACACGTCTCAACGCACTCAACAGAATACATTGTTCTCCCTGACATTGCATTAAAAGTTTTCCGAATTAAAATGTACTTGAAAATTACTTTGAATTCAAATTATTTTCAATTTCGCCAAGCAAATAGTTTCCATTTAGAAGTTACAGATGCAGCCAACGCTAGCCTGCTTTACAACTTCAAGATGTTTGGCTCCCTCTTGAAGCTCTTTAAAAGATGCCAATAATGTGCAAATGTTCATTTGAAATAATGTTAAAAATGTGTATATATGTATATATTCTTAAAAGTGTTATACTGAATATTTCCTTACACTGAATAAGCCTATGCTTTGCCAATTTGTATACAATTCCTGACATTAATGCAGATGACCAAAAAGCAATTCAATGGTCTTTTATTCTGTAAGCAAACATGAGTGCAAACTAAAAAGCGAGTCTCATTATGAGATTTAATATTGCAATTAACTAAGTGATGCTTGTTTCATTTTTGTTATAGTTTTATCTATCTTCACACTTGTGAACATTTCTTTTTGTCTGTCATTGCCCCTGTTCCTGTTCTAATGTCTATCTTGTGTCATCAGTGTTATGCATAAAATCCTATAGATTTTTTAAATTCATGCAGAATGGTGCTGAATAAACATCCAGTGAGTGGCAGCTCTGTGAACAGAAATATCCTGTTCATAAAAGAGATCAAAGGAAAATAGCCAAACCTGTTTGAGCTGTCAGGAAGACTACAGTAACTCAAATCACTCTTAACCACCATGATAAACAAAAAACATCTCAGAACACATAACCCATCAAAAGTTTAGGAAGATGGTTAGAAGATTCAAATTGGGTTCTGACAGTCACCCAAACAGCCACCAAAACTGGAAAGAATACCAGATGAAGTTTTGATCTCCACCTTTGCCATTTCAGCCATATACAGTACAGTGTACAGTAAAACAAAAAAGTGTTCCCTCAGGACCAAGATGCTACATGAAACAACACAAATAAATGCACAAAACACACCTAACAGGAGACCAACTAAAGTGCACATGGGCAAATCTGTGCAAACAACATTTAGTGCAAACTACAAAACACGTTAAGACAATAAACACAATGACAATGTAGCTGTGACCAGTACAGTAAATGTGTGTTAGTGCAAATAAATTGTCCATTTAATAATAAATACTGTACATGTAAGTCTTTTTTTTAACTCAACTTAAGGACATCGTCACTTGTGCAACAATAAACACACACACACACACACACACACACACACACACACACACACACACA
>JAAIIK010000053.1:4695188-4707214 GCA_014706435.1 Silurus glanis | reverse complement strand
ACACACACACACACACACACACACACACACACACACACACACACACAACATATGAAAATAGGTTCTGTGTTAATGATTGAGATTTTGGGAGTTAAAATCCGAATGACCTCTATAGACCCATCTTTGGGTTATTGCTCTGTAACTGCTCAGATTTAGAATTGGACCAGATTCTGTTTTAATTGCAAGTCATTTTGTATAAAAAAAAATAATAATCTGCCATATGAATATTGTATGTTTTGCATCCATAATTATCTGTTTTCAAAACGATGAATACAGATCGGTTTAATTGGCAAAATGCATACAAAAAAAAAAAAACGCCAAAAGGTCCAACATCTCAATTACAGCTATCAGAGAGAGAAAAAAAAAAAAAACAGGCTGCCAATTTTCTTACCAAAAACAAGAATTCAAATGAGTCAATTAAACACTCCATTTCACTTATCTCTTGTTCTAGTCCTGAATAGCCAGAGCCCAGAGTTCAGGAATTTATTTTGATTGTCATGCTCTAAGACAATTCTCAATTCCTGAGAATTAACTGGCGATTGGATCTGATCTCCTTGAGCTGGAGAACAGTACAAACGGTACCACACTATGACTCATTCATCCACAGAGCACATGAAATCCCAGCAAAACCAACGTTACCAAACATTAATACAGTCTGACTACCAGGATCATCACTGACAAACCCTGAATGAAACACAGATATAAGCTGTAGGAAAACTTGACACTTGTGTAGTTTAATGTACGTTTTTGCGTATGCATCATCACACTTATCAGGTGCATGTGAGCCAAAACACTTACATTTCATCAATATACTGTACTTCATCAGAACTTCTATGTGATTATATTTATTCGTCTTTGAAATTCGTCTTTATCATGCTCAACGCGTCTGCAGCTTATTTAAGGGATACAAGGAGAATGTGTTAAAACTCAAAGAAAGTAATTGAGCTCAGGTTCGAACCAATATCACAAATATCAATTCAATATTGTTTGATATGTAGGAAATTCCTTATCCCAACAGAATAATACATTAATTAAAAGAAGTGTGCAATATTCTGCTTTTAGATACATCTCATGATGATCTTATGATAATTACGCAAAGAAATGTGTCTGTAGTGACAGATGATGTATATTCAAAGACACAATAGTGGTCCTTAAAGTCAGGTTTGGATTATAAATGAGGTTTAAAGGTATTGACAGGCTTTAAAGAGCTCTAAAAGTTATTTGTTTTTAAGGTGGTTTTTTTTCCAGTTTATTTTTACCTTCACCTACACAGACCGACATGTTGAAAGCATGCACAACAAGTTTCATGGATGGAAGTAAACTGCACAGGAAAAGAACACAATTAGAGGACATTACTCACCACAAACAACTTGTACATATTGTGTACATTGTGTACTTATTGAGTGCATACAACTAATATGCACGTAGCCTGTAAAATTACACTTTTTAGTTGTAAATGTTTAACTTTTTTTGTATGACTGTAAAAAGTGTATTTTATATGTCAGGAATATTATCTATTATGCCAGATTAAACCTGATTAAATGACCCATAATAATGTAAGCAAATGAAATAATTCTATATATAATAAAAAGAAATAGTCATTTGTTTGTAACTTACCAAAGTGTGAGGTTTTTTTTTTCCTTCTTTCTTCCTTCTGCTTTTTGTAGTAATGAATGAATTATTCCGTCTCAGACGCCGGTTGTTGGGAGCGGCGATGACGCGCGCGCGTGTCTCTTTCCCAAGTCTCGCTCTTAGCCAGAGGCTATAAACATCAGGCACGTGCGGGCTGAGTTGAGGTTACCCAATGTGGAAAGCGAAAGGGGTCATAAACTAGGAAAATGGTATCTCCCCTTGTTTTCAGTGGAAATAAAATAATGATGTAATAAATATAGATACGACCTTGACTGTACAAGGTCATCGGTTTATTTATAAGTCCATTAGGTTAATTTAGTTTCATTTTAATAGGTTTACAAGGTTTGATTTTGTAGCCCAGCGGTCCCCAACCAGCCTCTGACCAGTACAGAAAAATAAAATAAAATAAACTTTAATTTAGATTTTATTTCGATTTCTTTGACTCGCATATTTTTTGACTCCACGACCTTGTTTCATTTGCAGTTATTATCTGTAATAGAAAATCGATTAATTAAGATCTCACTGATTCTTTATTATAGTGAGTTGAATTAGTTTCGTTATATATGCAATAATTAAATGAATGATTAAACCATATTCTATGTATGGTAGCAATATAATATGCATGTTATTGTGTTTAGTTATGCGTGTGACCCTGGGTGGGTTAAAAAATTAGCTAGTGTGAAACTGGTACGTGGTGCAAAAAAGGTTGGGGATCACTGGTGTAACCTATAGCTGCAATTACACTAGAGTTTCAGCATGAACAATTTTTTTGTGGCAAAATGGGTGGAAACCCATGAATGTTAAAATATAAAAAAAAATTGTTTGATACCACAAACCTGGCAGCTTTGTTTAAAATGTTGACACCTTATTTTACAGTTGTGTGATATCAAACAGGACACTGAGACATGGTTATTATCTGTGTTTTTTCATGTTGTATATTCTGAAGAGGTCACGCCATGATGTATTGATCTCCTATCAGTCACTCGTCTTTAGTCTACTTGATATGAATTTGCAGGTCAAAGCTCACCAAAATTTAAATTTGGTGTACAGCGATATGTCAAAACATTGGTCCACTGAGCTTGTGCTTCTGGGCTCCACCATTTGCATGCATTGAATAGAAATTAAGTGTATCATTAACATGGTTTAAGGATTATTTTACTAAACTAAAATTAAGAGACTTTAAGATAAATCAATGTTTTAGTTTTGTCCCTTTTCAGTTACAATGTTTTATTTCAGAAAAATACTTTCAGAAAATAATTAAATATGCCAAAACTACATGCCACTCCATGTTATTTTATATTGTAGTTTAGACTAATAATTTGAAAGCTGCACCTCATTTGGGTTTGAAAGTAAAAAAGAAAGTTATTTTGTGACATAAATCATGTCATGCTTGTTCTGTATGTTAATTGACAGCAATTGGCACAACAATAAATAATAGTAATGCATATCTTGTGTAAGAAATGCTGATGTAATTATTATGTTTATCCTATCTACTAAACTGGAGCTGGTGCAACTTCGGGATGCCTCGGGATGTGTAAAGAGAGAGGAGCAGTGGAGAGGAATTAGCGTAGCTGCTGTTCATAATATTAACAAGCACAAGTTGATAATGTGCATGTGATCAGATGTCTTAAATCTGCATTTACACTGGGAGAGTGTGTCTGAGCTCCGAACACTGTCAGGAAGACTATTCCAAAGTTTAGGAGCTAAATGTGAGGATGCTCTACCACCTTTAGTGGACTTTTCTATTATAGGAACTACTAGAAGTCTAGAGTTTTGGGATCTCAAAGAGTGTGACGGATTGTAGCGTGTTAGAAGACTGGAAAGATACATGGGAGCCAAACCATTTATTGTTTTGTAGGTAACAAAAGTTTGTAGTCGATTCGAAACTCAACAGGTAGCCAGTGTAGAGATGATAAGTTTGGGGTTATATTTTCTCGACCTTGTGAGAACTCTGGCTGCTGCATTCTGGACTAACTGTAGCTTGTTTATTAATGAAGCAGGACATCCACCTAGTATTGCATTACAATAGTCCAGTCTGGAGGTCATTAACACATGGACGAGCTTCTCTGCATCAGATATATACATGTTTCTTAGCTTAGCAATGTTTTTTTAATATGGTTGATATGATTTTCAAAAGACAAGTTGCTGTCTAAGGTGGTGTCGAAAATCACATGCTGTGTCCCATTTTGCCTGCTATACAACCTACATAGTATATAGATTAGAATTAGTGTGTTTAAAATCTTTGCATGCTGAATCCCCAAGGTACCTGGATACTTTAATATTAGTGATAGACATTTTAAGTGTGAATACTTTGGGAAATTAAATACATATTTAAAATATAGTTTTCTTTGCGAACATGCAGACGCGATGGACAGTAAAAAGTAAATTCTGCTCGTTTTAAGTAAGTAAGTGTGTAACAAAATGTTTTGCTGCCCTCTAATAATTTGAGTTAACGTGAAAAATTAAATCAAGGTAAATTAAATTATATAGTATAAATTATGTAATGAATAATAAATGAATAAAAGTGAAATACAATGCAGAGTTTTATTTACAGTGACATTGTGCATAGCTATTCCTTTACAGAATGGGTTACTATGCTACATAATTGAAAATATAGGCGTATACTTTTTTTTTGCACAAAACAAAGTACATACTTTTAGTGTATACTATAAAGAAAGGAGGTGAACTGGGACACAGCAACTGCCTAGGACAATGACAAGTCCAAGAAAATTAGAATTAGTAGGCATTAGTAGTGCAAACAAGTGTTAGTATGGCCTTCCATATCTTTGTCCCTGCACCGCCAGCTGTGACATCCTTCCACTTAGTTCATGACGCAGATTTGAATGTTCTATGGTTATGCAGGTGTCATTTTAACAAGGACTATGTTCCCATTATTGTTTATGTCGATATGCAGGATGAGATATGAGGGGTTTTTTAACGCTTGGTTGCTTTAATTGGCACTTATTTCTCCTACTAAAGCATTAGGTTTATCTTGGATTCATTCAAACCTGACATACATTTTTTTTTATAAATTGGTCTCAAGGCTACAACACATTTACCTGTGAAAACATGTCTGAAAACATGGCTAAATTAGTCTTTCCCAATATTTCTGTATAAGCACACACACTTTCAGTATTAAAAAACAAACGGCCTTTCCATTAAGCAGATTTACAGTGCATAGTCTACAGTTTCAAATTATGAATTAGCTTCATTTAAAATTTATATTACAGAGACTATAGTAAGATACTCTTAAATGATCAGTAGACACATCCTTATACAATGTGGCATTTATTACAATTCAAAGTCATGATGCAAATAGGAATAAGTATTTACATATTAATAAAAATTCCAAACAGTTTTAAAAAAGTATACTCTTTATATAAAGTGATTAATTGAATAAGTCTTAATTGCAGGTTTATTGTATTAATAAAGATTCTCAACACTTAAGCGTGGTGTAATATATCCCTACACTATACAACCAGAAATGTTTAAACCTTCATTCATACCGTATTGATAATCTGTTTACTTGCACATAATATTATCATTATGTAAAGGATAATACATTATGTATAACAAAGAAGCCTTAAAAGCATTATATTATAATCTATAATGCAGCCAGAAAATAATTACCACAATTCTTTCACATTTGTCACTGATAAAAGTCATAAGGCAAGATGCTACAGGAGAGTGCAGGAAGTCGGATATTTTGTGGTGTAAACCTTCTTTTCAGTCCCATAAACAAAATAGTCATAGTCTTTGCCATTGTAGGAGTAGAATGCTTGAGTGAGAGGCACCAGCTCTACCGACTGTCGCTGTGGAGAGACAGATAAACATACAGAGAGAGAGAGAGAAATAGAATGAGAGACGTAACTATTTTTAAAATATTTCAGCAACAATGAAGCATTCCGTCCCAAAAACTCAGAGCATAGCTCTGGTTAAATTTTCCTAGGTTAGTCTAAATTTAACATCAGCCTGAAGCTCACCAGTAAAACCAATACCCTGGAATTACATGGTGTTTGTTATTTTGCAAGTCTAAAGTATTGAGCCATACTGTTTGGATATGTATGTATTTATGTATGTCCTCATAATACACCGAACAGGCATAACTTTATGGCCACCGATCAGGTATAACATTATGACAACCTGCCCAACTATTGTGCTGGTCCTCTTTTTGCTGCCAAAACAGTTCTGACCCGTTACAGCATTAACTTCTTCAGCCATTTGAGCTACAGGAGCTCGTCTGTTGAATAGGAGCACACAGGCCAGCCTTCACTCCACACATGCATCAATGAGCCTTGGCCGCCCATGACCCTGTCGCCGATTTTCTGACAGATACTGACCGCAGCAGACGGGGAACACCCCACAAGAGCTGCAGTTTTGGAGATGCTCTGACCCAGTCGTCTAGTCATCACAATTTGTCAAACTCGCTCAAATCCTTATTCTTGCCCATTTTTCTTGGTTTTTCCTGCTCTAACACATCAACTTTAAGGACAAAATGTTCACTTGCTGCCTAATATAGCCCACGCACTAAGTGCCATGATGAAGACATGACCAGTGCTTTCCACTTCACAGGTCATTATGGTTATGGCTGGTTAGAGTGGTTACCCTTAAACCTTTGTCTTGAACAACACATTAGTGTACAAAATAACGTGAAATCTCTATTATAAAATGGAAAAGCTATGTCTCGCAGTGTCAAGCATATATATATAGTTTTCTAACCCATAAAACAATCCAAAGTTCGTAGTCCTTTTCAAAATAATAATAATAACAATAATAATAATAATGCATCAGTAACTTGCATGCTTCTGTAGTAAATATTAGGAACATTCACAGAACCCTGAATATATTAAAGCTCTATTTTGTGGATTGTTTCTTTTGTTTTGCTTCTATAGATACTACAGCATACTATGTATTCTGACACCATTTTAGTTTATGCGTTGGAAGCAATTAGAAATTCGTTGCATTTTCTGCCCCCTAGCGGATACATCAAAAGCTGCAATTGCCCAAGTAATAAGCAAAAGCTATTGTTTTGGAAGATTTTTTGCTCACCTGTTGCACGATGCGACTGATAGAAGAGTATTTATTCAGGTGCTCATGAATGGCTTCTTCAGAGGCATTGCAAATCTCTTTGTCAGGGAAGCCTACAATTGGATAAACCTGCGAGAAAAGCTCTAGTAAATACTGATTTTTTTTTACTTATCAGGATATAAAATCTGTTATTGATATATAAAAACAAAAAGATCCTCATTACACAGATATTCTATTTAGCACATGTTGTTATCCTTCAAGCCATTTATAATGCTGCTGTGGATTTTTTAAGAATTAACTCAATTTTAGCGCTATTACAGGTGAAGGAAAATGATCCAAATAGAAAAATGAATACCAGGAGACTTTCGTCTATAAAGAATGCTTCCCCGGACACTCTCTCAAACTTCTTCAGGGGGAACTCAGGCAGCCGGTCGGGTATGAACTCATACACTTGGTTCTTCCTAAGAAAAGTTATATGCAAATACACATGTTTAGGAACAAATAAACAATCATGGATTTCATTTTAAAAACTGAAAATACCGATTTCTTTTTTTTTTATGTAATTTGTTTATTACTTTTAAATGTTTAAGATGCTGCACCATTTCCTACGTCACTATTAAAATTAAATCAAATCTGTGATATTGACCACGTTATCGCCCTTGTGCAAAAGGCCAAGTCATGAATCTTATACCTTCAATTTAAATCTTGTTAAGACAACACACTAATGGTTTTGACAACAGGTTTTACACAAACTTCGGGAGTCTGTGTCACCTTGAGTGCCTACTGCCGTTAAGGCACAAAGTGAATGCACCAATGAGTACAAAATTTTGAATAGTACCAAGATTCTACATTCTGATTCAGGTTATTGTTGATATCATTATTTATAATGAAAACCATCATGTTAAAAAAAGAATGCCGAACAAAAACATTTGCAATAGTTTTCTCAGACACTTGGAACACACTGTATATGTCTAGACAGTGAAACTATTTTACATGATTGTAATGACTAAATGGATTTGGAAGGAATCAGTGATTAGAGTGTAGACTTCAACCTTTAAAGAAAGAAGTATAACAAAACTTTGTATTAACCATAAATGCTGCAAGTCTACACATCATTCACATTTAAAACTGCATCACTTCAAATCCATTTTGGTTATCTATACCGGATAAAAAATGTATTACTGTCCAAATAATTATGGAGTAGACTGTACATATACAACTGTACACTAATCAAAAACAATGCATAATGTGTAGGTAAAGACCTGCTTAATCACACTTGATTTTATCCCATGCATATTAAAAGGACCTGAGATTTCAACTTAAAATCTTTTGGTCTTTATTTATATAATTTTCTATTCATCCACTTATATTAAACTTGCCTTAGAAATTGATCCTAAATCAAAACATTACTAGAGAAAATCCACTTACCATGTGACAGTGAGCTGAATGAAATGCAAAAGCTTTTTACGGCCATTACATTTACGGCATGTTTTATGACCACTACCATGGCACCATGTACATCTGAATAAGAAAACACTTATTAATTACAGCTGTAATTAAATTATATCTACCACATAATTTAATATCAATATAAAGCATAACGTTATTAAATGCAGCTTTGACATTAGTGGCGTTTACAATTCAAATTACAGATTTCTATTAATTTACAGTATATGTATTCTATCAATAGTACCAACTCGTGATTATTTCATTTAACCCGTTTTTAACCTATTTTTTCTAATAATTTAAAAATATCTAGCTATTGACATCATCAAGATTTACAGCTTTCTGTAACAGGAGACTGTTCAGGACTTCTCAACAAAGAGAATATAAGGCACACAGGTAAAGAAACAATGGTTTATAACTGCAATAAAGTGATAACAGGAACTGGACATGCAGGACATGAAATGTGATGTCATTTTATTTTATGGAAAATAGCTGTGGTATAAAAGAAATAAAACATTTCGAGACAAGCTGTTATTGGACAACAATCAAGTTCAGGGTGGTAATGATCAAACCATTCCATTGGTAAACAATATCCTATAACATGATGTCCCAAATATTTTATTCTTTACTTAGTACACCTTGTGTGATGCAGAAGATGCAGTATAAATTGTGACGCTTACATTTTTCTTCCTCTTCCATGGCAGCCTACACATCTTCTGTTCCGGCCGTGAACAGCACCATGACAGGACATACAGCTGATCTAAAGGTTAAAAAAAAAAAAAAAAAAAAAGGTATTTTAAAACATAACACCATTCATTATTTTTATTATTTAGCATTGGATGTTCCAGTGGCCTTGTCTTTGTAGTTTCCAAGAATGTAATCATAAAATGTTTTAGAGCCCTCTGCTGTCTGTGAAGTGAACTACAGTTGCAATGAAAATATTGATGAAAACACCACTTTCTCTGATAAAACTGTGTGCTTTGTGGCTAACAAATTGAGAATTTAAAAAGAATCATCCAAAATAAATGTATAATCATAGCTTTGCTAAGGCACATTTTATTATTATAATGTATAAACTGTACCTCTCTATATGTGATTAATGTTATTAGTTATTGCCACACACATAAATAAACATGGACGCTAGGACCCTTAAGTAGGATCCTCTATGTTTGTGTACAGCTGGGAGATTTTGTCTTTTGGCTTTCACTTTAACTAATTTATTTCACATTTAGATTGGCATGATCAAAACATATTCACTGTTTTAAAATGTGAGATCATATTTTATTTTTTTTCTGATTTTGAGCCTTAGGCATAAATGTTCATATATTCTAGTTTTCGAGACTACAGGAAATGGTAAACCAATGAGTTTTACAGTAAACACTAAGAATTCAGGTCAGCAAAAGTACAACATCCACGATAAGAACACTTGAAGTGTGAGTATGTGTAAACATTTGATTATAAATACATTAAGTGTGTGTTAACAATTACCCATTTTTACCCAATTTTTACCCAAAGTCAGTGTAATGCCATTTAAAAAAATTTTTTTATTAAAAACTTTTGCTCAACTCAATTTAAACTTTAAATACAACTACTCACCCATCCTCTGCTATGGCAGTGTGTACAGCGCACACGTCCTTTCCCCTGGCACTGATGACAAGCCTGAGTAATGACAATAATTACACAATGAATTCAATGAGAGAAAACAAAATATCACATACATAAAATATAAACATCTAGTGGTTTCCAAGTGATCTACAAGTGTTCTATAGCAAAGTGAATACAGTACAGTAAATACGAGATAATGACTGCAAAGAAAAATGAGTAATGATTAAAAAAAAATAAAATAAATAAATAACAGAAATCATAATATTGGCTCAAGATTCTTAAAGACAATACCTTTACAGATGAAGTGTGAGGCACACGCACTTTCTGTATTGTGTCAGTGAATTTGGAGGGATACTGCACTTCTACCTGCCATGGAGGAGGAATGCTGCCATACTGTGGTCCGTCCACATACTGACCTATTCATGAAATAAAAAAAATAATAATCTTCAAAAAAAGTGTATTGTCGTAGTGTGTATGAACTCAATGATCAATAATGGCATTAAAAAGTAAAAACTCTAGATATTGTATTATACAAATGGGTGGATGAAAATAACATGATTTGAGAATTAATTTGACAATATGACACTTTGTCACTTTTCAGCAGACGTGACTGGATTTGGCCAGCAGTCCAAACTGCATGCCTGAATCACAGTTACATGACAGTCACATGGAAGTTTTGGTTTTGGCAATGTAAGACATGCTGTTATCTATAAAAATGGGTAAAAGTGTGTCCCATTGCTAAAATAGCAGTAGTAGCTAGAATCAACTTCTTCCTGGGAATAGTTTGCCATCATTCCACGTAAGACTCAGGTAGGACATGTGATCCAAAGTTTGAATGTTACATATCTATGTACCACATAGCCACATAGTGTTACTACTGAGTCAAACCATGTTGATGCTGAATTGGTAGATGTGAACTGCTAAGGTTAAGTGTAAAACATAAGGATTACCAACTTGTAATACCTGATCAGGACAACAAAAAAAAAAACTAAACTAAAAGTGTTGATAGTTAACAAAAGTTGTTAATGGCATCAGGGATATACACACTATTTTATTCTATTTTGACTTCACTACTCTGTAATGAATGCAAGAATAGGTCATCCATCATCTTTGGTTATCGTTCTGTAATTTATGAGAAGCTTTGCCTTGCTTATCTATAGGAGCTTCCTGAGTATGACAACGGAGACATTGTGTGTTGGCCAGAAATAGAGCTGGGGCCTTGGTGCAAAATAGAAAGTGCACTAAAGAGGACAAACAAGTTTAAACTTTATGGAGTAAATCAGTTTGTAAGGATTTACAAAAATATGTGTGAAAGACATCATAAAAAGTATGAAAGCAAACAATATTTTAATGATGTTTTGCATGTGCTGGTACAGGCCTTGGTTTAAAAAATGTAAATAAAAAAAAATTAAAAGCCTATGTGCTATCAATTTTTGTTCGCTTCACTAAGCAATAGCAATAATAAATGTATAATGTATATATTATCTCATTCATTCAAAATTACCCAAACATTAAAATTTTACTTTTTACAAGCTAACCCCTTAACCTCTCATGTAACTATGATTATTCATAAGAATAATATACAATTTTATTCGCTATTATGTTAAAATTCCTTGAAATGTTAAAATAATAAGAAATGGTTTTTTTTTTTTTTTTTTTAACAAAAGCAAGGAATTTAAGTTTGGAGATGGTGACAGTCCTGCAATTCGCTTAATTCAAGAGAGCTATATTTTCTAAACTTTAACATCGAATTACATGGAGACAAATTTGTAGATGAAAAGGCCCCTGTTCTTATGCTGTGTTTCAAATACTACCGACTTTATCCTAGTAGAAAAAATGTCTATCAGGTGATATACTATATACATATAACCTATTATTAGCACATGCTCAATGTGTTGCATATTATATACAATACCATTATATATCTCATGCTCCCAGGCACTTGATCTGGACTCTGTAAATGTTTCCAAGCGATACTAAAGCAGAAAAAAAGGTTATTTTCAGATAAAGTGATTGTAACTGAAAAAAAAAAGAAAGTGATTGGTTGTTAGGTAACAAGCAATAATTACTGTATAATAATAGTAATGTCAGAATACCACTAGCATGACTTAATACAGGAATTGATTTACACGATACACTGTAAAAGGCTTCAAATCATTGAAGACCAGGTTCTGGGCAGGTTTGCTGCTATATGTCCATTTTTTTCCAACAAACTTGAGCAACGCTTCCCTGGCCACATCTTCAGACACCTGAGGCACCCTGTAGGAGATAATACAATTACATAAAATGTACAGTTGCAATCACACATTTAAAAA
>JAAIIK010000053.1:4655517-4671036 GCA_014706435.1 Silurus glanis | reverse complement strand
TTTTTTTTTTAAAGGAGAGACTGAATACGACGTTATTTTAAACCCTTTGTAGTGCAAAGATAAAGGGAAGTATGAGGCGTTTGAAAGCCGCCCGGCATCACTAACTTCCGGTGTTTCGGAGTTGATTTCCCAGCATTCCCCGCTCCACTTCCTTCTCTTCTACCTTCTGTCTTTCAGTGAAGACAGAAAAACCGGTGAGTGAGCGGAGAAAATCTGTTAACATCATGTCTTCCTAACATTTTTTGAAACATATCAGTTTGCAGATTTATCCCACGATGCCCTGTGATTGTAAATGTTAAGATATTTCGGGGTAAAGATGTTAGGTAGTTGTGGATATTTTTATTTGAAAATGAGCCCCAACAGCAGACATGGCGGCGGTTGTGGAGCCGCCATGGGGTTGAGTAGGCACTGTTCGAAGGTGTATATATTTGTAGCATGGATATTGATATTACTATCAATAATAAAATTTTGCTTTAAGTAACTGCCATGTCGTTAAGCGTATTTATACACACTACTAATTAAGGAAATAACGCAAAGCAGCACCAGAGCATGTTACTAGCACTATGCTAGGTGATGGAGGTCTTCATGCTAACGGCTAATAACTACACGTTCAATTTAACTCCATTCCGTTTGGGTTTTTAAAATGTGATAAATACATTATAAGCTATTGTAATTACACGCGTTATGTTTTTAGTAGAAGTTTGGAAGCTGTTGATGCCAGCTATGTTGCTCCAAACAAATTAGGCCCCTTGATGTTACAATTTTCAGCCTTTATATTTAATAATTCTGGGGTACTTCTAAGAACAAGCAAATAAACTTTTTTTTATGTGGGTTTATTATTGTGGAGGATTTTATCATGGTCAAGAAACTAATAAAAAAATACTAAATATATTGTATATTATGCCCAGGGCCTTACTGAACATGTTTATTTATTTGTCTATTGATCTTTCTATTATTTGTTTCTTTGCAGCTATCATGGCTGCCCTCAGACCGCTTACCAGGCCTAGGATCGTCAAGAAAAGAACTAAGAAGTTCATCAGGCATCAGTCAGATCGCTATGTTAAGATCAGGGTAAGATCTACCATCTATGTCCATGTGGGCAAATATTCTACATCTGTGTGTCTATGGATAAACTTGAATATCAATAAAAATATATTTTTGTAATCTGTTTACTTCAGTGATGCTGCATTGAGGCAATGGTCATTGTTAAATGTGCTTTTCAAATACAATCGAATTATCCTGCAGTTCAAAGCGGTTGATGTGAAAAGAAATGATAGCTAACAGATGTTTGATCGGGCCTACATCTGGGAAACCTGTGTCAGTTAGAATTGTCACCTTTTGGGCATTGTAGATATTTGTTAGGGTTAAGGTGTCACAAGATATGAATAATTAGAATTGAGGACTAGGATTATAGGATGTGTTGGTTTCAAGATTGTGTTCCAAGATTAAAAAGAATCTTTATTAAAAATGTGTTCTTTACATCTTTTAGAGGGTCTCCACCATCAAATTTTCTGAAATGTGTGGCCAAAAAAACCTGCATTTGACTTGATGGCTTTTAATGCCAAGCTTTAAAATTAACATGCCAAAAATCATTTAAAATTGTTTAATTTTCTGTTTAGCAGGTACTTTTATTATTTATCAAATACATTTAATAAGCTGTTGGAATTATTTGGCATATGTGAGGTTTACACTATACAGTAATAACATGAATATATGAAAACAAACTTCCTCTTGAAAAGAAATTTCAAACATAATTTGAAAACAAATCAACTTTATTGATTTGTGATGCTTGTACATTGAATCAGGAAATGTGATTTTTTTTATTAATGCTAATTGCTCACCATCTCTTTGCATTGTTATGCAGAGCAACTGGAGAAAGCCACGAGGTATTGATAACCGGGTCCGAAGGCGCTTCAAGGGTCAGATGCTGATGCCCAACATCGGTTATGGTAGCAACAAGAAGACCAAGCACATGCTGCCATCTGGCTTCAAGAAGTTTCTGGTGCACAATATCAAAGAGCTCGAAGTCCTCATGATGAGCAACAAGTAAGAGCTTTTAATGCTATTTTTTTTTTAGAGGCTTTGTCTGATGGGGCATCTGTGTTGAGTAAGAAGCCTACAAAAATGCTGATTTACAAATTTCGATTAAACTTGTTTTTCACACTAATTTTGTATACTGTATGTTAAAGTATACATGCAGTTAATATAGACATCAGTTAATGTTTTCTGTGCTTACTTTGAGTACTTACAATGGAAGTCAGCAGCTCGAGTGGTCACATAAAAAATATTAAAAAACATACCTGTTCTCATACTTGGTATTTGTAAAGAACATTACAGGTAAAATTAAACTTAGTAAGGTATATAGAAAAAGTGAGAAACCACACCAGAAATCTAATGTGGACATGAACTTAAAAATAATCCAGACACCACCTTAAGACAAAAGTAATACGTTTTTCCATTACAAAATAAATAAAATGAACAAGGTGAATAAGTCATGGTTATGTTGCTGAAACCCATTTTTGATAGTTTATAGGCAGATGTGCAGAAACAGTCACGAAATATTATTGAAATATTTGATATGTTGATCTTCACACTAATCCTGTGGCTAAACATGATTCGTTTGATTTTATCTTGTACTGTAAATTATGCATACAGAATAAAAAAAAATTAAAATATAGCTTCAGTGGTCTGTCATGTAATTTGAGGACATATTTTGCTGAAATGTATTAATAGTGACTTAAGATTTCAATTCCAATATTGTTTGGCTTTTCATTAAGGATCTTAGTTACGCTGATCAGTCATTGGCAGAAAGGTGACAACACTGTCACCATTGACAAATGAATTGGACCTAAACAAACTGTTGACCCTTTTTGTCCAGTTTTAATAAGATGTCTCATTTTTTTGTTCTGTGTGAATGTGCAAACCTGTTTCTGTAAACACCGGTTCACAAGTATGCATGAGGTCTGTTAAAAACTAAATAAACATGCAAGTGTAGTACCTCAACTCAAACTTTATACACACACGCGCACACACACCATCATCAGCATCACATCTACACTGTCTATATCCTTGTGTGTTGTAGTTTAAAGGTTGAAATGTATCGAGACCTCTGAGCTCAATTTTCCTCTCCAGCTATACCTGCTGAATTTACCCATGTTCTAGTCAGGTATTGAATGTGGAGAGAGAGAGTGCTGCAGAGGAGATACCCATTCCACCTCAGGCTCTGCCCATAGCCTGCAGGTGGAAGATAATCTGCAACACATCTGTAGCATTTATCTGATTAATTGCCTAGTAAAAATTTTTTTACTTTTAATGTTTGCTATAGAATTAACTTTAGTTTTGTTGAACAAAGGAAAAACAGTGTAAGGGTTCAGTAGTGAAGATAGTATAGAACTTGTATAATATGTAATTCATTTTTTTTGGCCAAAAAAATGTTTAATGCTTTTGCTTAATTTCTGTTTTACCTTTGTAGGAGCTACTGTGCAGAGATTGCCCACAACGTCTCCTCAAAGAACAGGAAGCTGATTGTGGAGCGAGCGGCTCAGTTGGCCATCAAGGTCACAAACCCGAACGCAAGACTCCGCAGCGAGGAGAACGAATAATCTGCCCATATGTTTTCAATAAAGCTAAAAATCTGAAAAACCATTCCATGTTTGACATTTTTTTTCCTCCCCATTTAAGTGTATAAAATGTTTTCTGGTTTTGCCATTTGTTGACAGTTCAGTTCATACCAGAGGTGGGACATAAAGTACAAATACTTTGTAACTGTTACTTGTATTTTTCTGGTATCGGTACTTCTATTTATTTTTTCGGACTACTTTTACAAAAAAGTTCAAATACTGTACTTTCTACTTACATTTTCAAACCAGGCTCGTTAATTTAAAAAAAAGTATAAAATTCTTCACTGCGTGACATTTTCAGACCATCAACCTATTTCCTATCATTGCGTGACTTTTTGAATCAACCACTAGTGTACAATTTCCAGGGTCTTTTACAACACAGATGTAAACTGGTTTACGAAGCTAAAGATGAAATATGTGGCTAATGTGGGACTGAGGGAGTCAGCGATGTAAACATGACTGAGAACAGAGACAATCCTGATCATCAAAATCTTTTAGATTGATGAATGTTCAGCCTGGATACATTCATTAGGTAACACAATTGAAATTCGTTTTGTATCAATATATTAATAAGAGCTGTCAAAATGGAAATTTGTTTTAACAGCACTCCTTTTAGGTGCATTTGTTTGACCATTTTTTATAGTATTTAACTTTTTAAATATAAAAGACAAAATTAAAACATGTTTTTGCACGATATCCTTTCTTTACTCATATAACAAACAAATACACCACTGAAAAATTGAGTAAACATTTGTTTTACTGATGCGCCAAGTCTCAAATCTGCACTGAAATCCGCCTTGATGCAAGCAATTAACCCTCTGGGGTCGACAAATGCACCGTTTTGTGGCAATGAACTTGAATTACTCTTTTTTTTATTGTATAGATAAGCGCATATACATCAATGATAATACATAATTCGAATCTGTAAAGAGACTATTTTTATTTGTGTACACACATAAAACGCTGTGCTTTTGTAAAATAAAGAAAACAGACAGGGGGCGCTTTCTGCCATCTCTGTCTGTCATTTTTCTTCACAGACACAAAACCTAAATCTCTGTGAATATTTGCCTCACAGACTAAAAACATGAATAGAAAGCTTGAAATGTCTACTTTTAAATAAAACCAATTCATATCAAATGCAAATATTCTCTGATTATTTATGAAAGTTAGAAAAGGTACAATTTCTTCGCTATCGCCTCATTAACAGTCTGTGTGGAAACATAGCAAAGGTTCCGTTTGATGTCCCGATGATTTACGCAACACCATAATTACTTTTACAAGTATAGTTTATCTTAATGCTGTCTATATATATATTTCACTAATAATAAACATACATTTGCATAAATCATCAATATTTGTCCATGCCCATGTTGATTAGAGTATTATTTTTTTATTATTATTAATTTAAGGTACATTTAGAACAGATAAAAATGTGCAATTAGTCATGAGTTAACTCATGACAACCATGCAATTAGTCGTGATGAAATATTTAAATCAATTGATTAATAATATTAATGTGTTGAGGTCCAGTTACCAGCATGACACTAAAACAGGTAGTAATAATGGCTACTTTTTACTTAAGTACATGTCAGAGCCCAAACTTCTTTAATTTTACTTTTAAAAAAGTGTAGTCAATACTTCAACTTTTACCAGAGTATCTGTACTTCTACTTGTGTGTACTTTTGCCACCTCTGGTTCATACTGACATACTGACATTTGAGTTGTTGACTAGTTTCACTGAGGATGTGGTGCAAATTAGTGGTTTTGCACTGCTTATGCGTTTCGGGACGATAAAATTTTTTATTTTGTCTAAATGATCTGGTTAGACTTGTGCTAATTTCTTTTTTTTTGACAATTGCAATTTTAAATTTGTTGTGATTATGCTTTAACCTATGTTCATCAGTACAATTGTGATGCTAAATCATTCACACCAAATACCACTGTAATTTCTATTAATCACAAAGTGCCTAAAAAAACCTTATGCCTAAAAGTCCTAACTAGTGTCCATTGACTCCACAGCCCCCGATATGGGGTCTCCCTGAACACTTTCAAAAATGGTGGCCATCTCTGCATTGGTTCTGATCTGTGTCGCAAAGTCGGCCATCGCAGGGCTTTTCTCCACGTCTCTGATGGAAAGAAGAGCGGCCACTGCACGCATTGCAGATCGCCTCAGCTCCTCCTGCTTCTCAAACTCCTGCTTCACAGAGCCAGCTTTTACCTGGGTAAAATTTAGAAAAACATTGACTTTTCCTTGTTAATCAATATTGCTGATGTATTTTGCTAGATCAACTTTGTACCTTTGTAGTACATGTGGCTCTGAGGGGCTCCACTAGACGGTCCAACCTTTGGACAACAGCAGATGGACACAAAGAGGCAAGTCTGGCCAGCATGATAAAGGTTAACATCTGGAGGTATCAAAGATATGTATGTAGTGATAGAAAAAGTCATTATTTAAAAAAAAAAACATTTAAAAATGAGTAATACTAAAGGATCTTTGAAGATTTAAAGCAATTATTGACTATCGAGAAACAATGAGGGGGTGGAGGGGGTGGGTCTACGTTGTTAAAATAGAACAAAATCTACAAAATGTGCAAACTCATTTGTGTATAAAATCCATAACTGATTCTGTTGAATGCTACATGCATAAAAATAGAAGAAAAGTGACAAAATGTATATAAATAGTAAAACATGAAGCAGGAAGGAAATGTATAAATGTTTTAAAGGAACTGGATTAATCAAAGCATAAATAATTATACAGAAGGCATGGAATCATGTGATTTGGCATTATAAGTATACTCACTCTAATGTCATAGTGGTCTCTTAGGCCTTCCTCCACATGGTTGAGGAACTCGAAGATGTCCAGACACTCCAGACAGTTGTCCAGTAGAGTATACATGCATTCAAAGGCTGCTTTACGCACATCTAGCCCATCATCCACTGTGTGTTTAAAAGGACCCATCTCTACCTGAAATATCAAGCCAGCTATTTATTTATGTCAATTTTTATACATGTTCAGTGTTGTGCTCATGAACAGCTTTTCAGTTTTATTGATATACAGTAAGCCATCGATTATTTTTTAATATAGCTAATGTTGTTTATTCCTTCCATCAATATTCACAGGTTTACCCCAACCTATTCCTGTTGATTATTTTGTAAAATCACAGCTATTTTAAAATGGAAAAATATGCCACGTTCACAAAATGGCATGCTACCTCTCGAATTAGTTCCTTCCTGATTTGTGTTTCCTTGTAAAGGTTTGGCAGAACTGTAGTTAGAAGACTCCGTATCAGACCAGGTTTGTTATGGGCAGCTGAATTAAACATCACCAAGGCAACACGCCTTACATTAATATCTGTGTCCTGGATGGTTTTTAGGAAATCACCTAGAAAAGGAAGCATGACAGAAAGTGCTATGATTTTAAAATGGAACAGAACAACTGTATTCCTTAACATTGTTATAATGCTTGATAAAATTTTAAAGATTTTACCTATGCATTCTTTAAGGAGTGGATCAATGGCCACGGGTTGATCTACAATTGTGAATTTCACAGCAGTCACAACGGTACTACGGGCAAGAGCTGAACCTAAGAAGATTTTGCAGGTAAATATACAGATCTCAGTTTCCATTAGCTGTATGTCCCCTTAGCAAATCTTATCTTTTGATTTGAAATGTTGGCTTACCTGTGGATAAGTGCTTCTTAAGTCTGGGCAGAAGCTCAGATGGGTTGACAAGTGTAAGTTTCCCTAGACATTCTGCCACAACGTTACGTATACCTTCTTCTGGACATTCACAATTCTTGAAAAGCAGAGACCAAATGCTCTCTACGTGAGGCTTGAGACTCTCAACTGACAAAGCACTTATCACTTCTTTTAATGAATGAAGAAGAAGGTACTGTCTTTTAGGCTGACTACCAATTTCTTTTAATAGGAATGGAAGATACTCATCAATATTTCCCACACAGATGTTGCCTAGTGCACATGAAGCTGAAGATTTCACCTCTTCATTGGGAGAACTAAAAGCATCAATGATGACAGTCTTTAACTCCTTGTGGGCTCCAAGCTTCATAGAACGCCCCACTTCTCCAAGACAAAGAAAAGACAGGATCCTCACAGACTCTGACGTCTTTTGGTTCTTCACATCCATAGTGAGATTGGTAATTGTTCCAGAAGCTTCTTTGGGACATAGCAAAGCCAGTGCGGCCACACACTTTGCAACTGAGTAATAGGACTGTCTATGGATTGGCATGGAGTCAGGTGATTTAGACTTATAGAATGGACCTGTCAAAGCTTTTATGAGATCATTGTACCCTGTATTGCTGGCCTTAGTCAAAACCAGGACTTGTAAGAACTCAATTATGGAACCAAGAGCACCTCCTTGAAGCAGTGGAGAATGGACCAAGTGAAATACTTCAGGCAAAATAGTGCCACCTATCTTGGCTAAAGATGTTGGACAAACTTTGGCCATACATGTAACAAGCATGATAGCCACCTGGGAGACATGCATATCACTCTCCTGAACCAAAGCAGGTAATTCATTCAAAACTGACTCTAGTAAAGGGGGTTTGAAACTGTCACTGTAGTTTGTAACAATGATATTTAGGGTTGTTAACGTGTTTAGCTTGAGAGCACGCTGATTCTTTCGTAAGAATGATCCAAGAACTGGAATCACTTCTGTCAAAATAGGTCTTATGTCAACCTTAAGTGGAGATGTGGCAATAATGGATAAAGCCTTTACAGCTGTGAGCCTGGTAATTTCATTCTTTAGTCTCTCCAAAAAGATCTGTAGGGTTGGTTTAAGGTCTCCTCCCAACTGGTCCCCCAAGTGACTTATAATGTGGGCCATGCAGGAAATAGCCCTCTCCTTAACTTCCTGGTCAATATCTGCTGCTTTTAACCTCTTTAAAGTACTGTTGAAGACATCCCTAACATAGGGATTTGAATCAAAAGAAGACGGTTTATCCAGGGGGCGCATCATCTTGACCATTTGCTGAATCACTTGAAGCGCTTCAGATGTGATTTTGTAGAAAGGGTCTTCAACACAAAAAATTACTGGTGGTAGGATTACTTTAATGTGTGGGTGAAAGAACTCTGGGCTGTGGCTGGACATAAGAACATGAAGAAAGGAGAGTGCATCGATCTTCATGTTGGAGGAAGCACACTTGTCTGTGAGTGAGTAAATGATGCCTAGGAAAAGAATGTTTTTATGAGGGAGTAAGTCTGAAAAATGTTAACAATTAGCAAGTAGAAAGTGCAAATACAGTATCCTATTAATATTTTTCTGGTTTATTTTTTCAGATGAACAATTATTTGTTGACTCATGTAAACCATACCATCTGTACAATAATTTACAGTTTAGACTTAAATGAACAAGGACCTTACCTGGGATAAGAGAAGGTATGTGCTCCCCTAATGACCCTGGAAGAACAATGGCAATCTCTGTTAAAATGATGAAACAGCCTTGTCTGGATTTCATGCTTTTCTCCCTCAGTTGTTTGTGTAAGGCCTTTATTACTGTTGGGACCTACAAATGTAAGGATATTTCATTTTTTTCATGTATTATTGTACAAATATTTCACCACACAATTTATGTTCAATATTTTATCAATACAAAATAATATTACTTTAAGGTTTTTACAAAGTTTATTAGCAATTCAGTGCGATCCTTTTAAAATTATTTAGTGACACAATTTTGGATTATCCTTATGAACTGATTTTGAATTGAAATATTAACCGATGACAAGTCTTAATGCAATATAATAGCCAAATTAAACATTAATAAATAAAATACAAATATCTCCAATCAAAGCAGAATTATCCCAGATACTGAATTAATTTTGTAATTTTTTACACACACACACACACACACACACACACAGACAGACAGACAGACAGACAGACAGACAGACAGACAGACAGATAGATAGATAGATAGATAGATAGATAGATAGATAGATAGATAGATTTACAGAATATTTAATAGTTTAAGATATTTCTTGGGACTGAACACACTATTGGTTTATTAAAGGAAATGGGTTAAACTGTCCGAGTTCATCACACAGTACAGACATGTGTGAACAGAATAAATATATATTGAGTATGAAAACAAATACATAATTCTTTGACTGTACCTGTTTCTTTAAAAGGGTAATTGCAGGGTCTTCCTTAGTTCCAAGATCTAGAGCAGAGCTATGAGTGGATTTTGTCTGCCGCAGTAAAGCCACAAAGGCCAAGAAAATGTCTGACTTGACATTTTCCTCTCGTTCCTTGAAACATGACACTAGAACTGGGCATACAATCCCATAAAGTTCCACCAGCATGTCTCTACGATTGCTGATAACCGCCTCCAGACACTTTACAGATGAGCGCCTTACCTTCCAGCTCATATCATCATCATCACTGTATTCATCATCAGATTCTTTTGGGGGAAAAGGTGTTTGTGAAAGGTTTGCTGTCTGTTTTACAATACATTTACAGTAATGTATAAATCATCAGAGTTTGTGAGAAAAAAATATAAGTACACGAAGTTAACGGCTAATCCTTTCAGCAAAAATTTGGCAAAGTTGTGCAGACATGCAACAAGGCCCAAGGCTATGCTAAATAAAACCCATAAGGATGGAACAAATGCGAAACATCAAGTTACCCATTTAGTAATCCCCAGTATGTTTAGGAATGAATAAAAAGTTGCACCTTGCTCTTCATCCCCTCCATCTTCAATATCCATGAAGTCCTCCTGTAAATCTTCTGCATCGTAATTATAATTTGGATCATAGGTCACATACTTCAGACACAAGTTAATTACCATAGGAATGTGAGGAGACATTTCCTTGGGGCATCTTCCAGGAAAGAGAGAAAGGTTCTGCACTTAATGGATTATTGTGAAATAATTTGGAAATTATATAATGATGTGTCATAGTTCAAAAAAGACTTACTTGCGAACAAAGGCTTCAAATGCCTGAAAGCAATTCTCCCTCAGTTCATCATCTTCCACATTGCAGAACTTTACCAACATTGGAATAATTTTCTCCAGATGCTCCCCTGAGGAGAACATATAGGGTTTGATACAAAAGCTGAAGATTATACTGTCATTTAATGCAACTATAAACTGGAAAGTTTTAACCAAATACTGTGACACAAAGAATGCCATCATGTTACAAATGTAGGGATATCAAATCATGATATAAATCTATATTGAAAATCTAAGACTAATATGTGGATTATAATTCTTTTACATTTATTGACAATATCCTCACACATTTCATAACAATGCAATTTATAAAGCCTTATCTCACCAATTCTGTGCCCTCCATGCTGGCTAATGGCAGTCAGGCACTGGATATAGGTACGTGTGTTTGCAGCAGTAGCTCCTCGTGATAGTTCACTCATGAGATGCTCAGTGAGTTGCAGGAAGATTGCAGGGCTACTACTTGGCACCAATTGCCCGAGTGCCATAATGGCACGTTTTCTCACTGCCATGCGAGGGCTGGTCAGTTGTGGAAGAAGACTGGCCAGGATTGACTGGTGGAAACCAACTAACGTGCTGCTTAGCCTACAGAGTGAAAACATTATGATTCATAATGCCATTAAAAATCAAAATATCAAAGGTATTTTTTTAATAAAATTGCAAATAATTTTGTTTCGTTTTGTTTTAGATTTAACTATGAATTTTCGTAAGTTGTCATGTGTTTGTTGGTGTAAATTAAAGAGTGAGGCAAATAAATCAAACAATTATAACAGATCAAATGTCCATAATTTATGTTTTTACTTCTTAGGCTAATCTTAATGTGTTGGTTACACCTTTCCACTTTAAAATGATACTATGCTTGGTATGCCCAGACAAGTTTTAACAATACCATGGAAAAATAAAGCTGTAAGAGCTGGGAATTTTTTTTTAACCGCCACTCAATTCTTTCATAAAATTGCCTCATTGTCACACTGTGTTTCAACACATATGACATTTGCAGTATATGAAAATGTATTGTTACCATATTTATTTATTATCCAACAAATACAACAAAAATCTCCATATTGTTATATTTTATAAAATACCAGAAAACAAGGAGCTGTTGAATATACCACAAATATACTTGGCCATAAGACTTGTATGTGCTTTTTGAATATCCCTATTTGCTGTAATAATAACCTCCACTATTATGAGACAATTTTCCATTTCATTCTGGAGTGTGGTTGTGCAGATTTGTGCTCATTCAGCATATGGGAGTTAGTAAAATCAGGTATTGATGTAGGGTGAGGAGGCCTGTGGTGCAGTCAGCATTCCAATTCCTCTCAAAAGTGGTGAAAAAGGTTTGCGGTCAAAGCTCTATAGCAGGCCACTCAAGATCTTTCACTCCAAATAATGTAAATCATAACTTCATGCACCTCACGTTGCCCACGGGGGCATTGCCATATTGGAATAGGTTTGGGTCTCCTAGTTAAAGTCCAGGATAAATGTAATGTTAATGCATCCAAACACATCCTATACAATTGTGTGCCTCCAACTTTGTATAAATAGGGAAAGAACCACATATGGCTGGAAATGGTGTCCCAATAGTTTTGTTCATATAGAGTACATACCTAAATGATTTGGCTGAGAATTTAATTACAGAATAATGATAGACACTAACCTTCCTAGCATATCAGCAAGAATGTCCAGTGCTTCTAGCTGCACAGACACATCATCATGTTTTCCCATGACACCAATCAACTGGGCTGTGATCTTTTTACAGACATTAGCTGTCAGACACAAACCTAGAAGAAGTGGAGATCAGTTACATAAAAATGGATCACATGACAGAATACAATATAGGCTTCCTGGAAATTGCCTATAAAATCCACATTGGTTAAGCAGGTAAATGAAAATGATTGCAGACTATATCGGGCTCTCTATGAAATGGTGTCTAGTGTAATTACACTGAACAATTTGAAAAGACTGACAAATCTTTTCCTCTCAGCCATTCTTAAACTTATCTAGTGCATAAAAAGTGAAATAAAGCATAAACTGCATAACAGAACATGTTTCAAAACATATGCATTTATTTGGCTGGAATTTTGCTGACAATTTTATTCAAACTAACTCACAAATAAGACCGAAAACAGTCTTTCACCTGCAGTTGGTGGGGGGAGCTCAGCAATAACCGTCTTTAGCCCCATGCTAGAGATGTCACGTAGCTGCTCTTTGTCAGACACCATGTTGGAGCACAACGTATCTACCATCATCTCCACCTGATATTCCTTCACTTTGCCAACAAGAGGACCAAGACTGCAATAGATCAGAAACATTTCACATTCAACAGCACTTGAATAAAACAATATCACAGTGGTTCATGGATAGCAATAACTTATAAACACCATATACTGTGTGTTGGTGAAATAGACAAATAATTTGGCTACCACTTGACAGCCAGGTTCTGAACTTCCCCGTTTTTGTCCTCTAGCAGCTTCAGGAGCATGGTCACTACTTTTCTCTCACTGTCTTCATCCAGTTTTATGGAATCCTTTTGCAATTCCATCATTAGATCATTTGTGGCCATGAACCTAAACAAAGGGGTAAAAAAAAAATTGTTTTAATGACAAAACATCAAATTCCCACAACTACTATAAATATAATCGGTCAGGCAAGATGCCAGGTGGTACATTTGTTTTGTAATAAAGTTCTGTCACAAATAAAATATGTTTTTCTAATACAAAATAAATAATGTAAAAATTGTTAAGCTTTATATATCCAGATGTTTTCTAAAATAGCAAAAAGATAGACTAACAAAAAACTTCATCATAGAACTATTTTATATAACATAATGCATACTATTACATTACATTATAGAATGGAATGCATACTATTACAAACTTTGGGAAATTATTTTTAAAAAAGGAGCCAAAATATCGAACAGTTATGGCAGCATGGTGCCACAGGCGGTAGTGTTGTCACTTCACATCTCTTGCAAATGGCCTGCCATCCAATTTAGTGTTTATTTATGCCTTGTGCCCAGCCTTCCTGGTGCCATAACCAGGATACAGCTGGTAGTAAGATAAATGAATAATTCTGGGTTTCTGGAATATGTAAAAATATGGAAAACTGTGTATAATATATTTGACTGTTTGCATCACTTGGCACATAACTATTCTCAAAAAAATCTAACTTGGATTCCAAACAATCCAGCTTTGGTTTTAATATCAAAAATAGGCTTTCATAGTTTTGCCAAAGGTAATACACAAGTAGGTAAGAACTGATCTATTATTTTTTTTATTTTTCTGGATATTTGAACTTTATTTATTTTATTCTAAATGTTTTCACAATTTCACAGAATACTATTTTATCTGATTAATGATCGTACTTTTCAAATTAGTTTGGTTTATCCTGCATATCCTCATTGTTATGGATGAATTAAATCTAATCTAATTTGTTTTCAAGATTCTCCATATTTGTTTATTTGTTTGTTTGTCTGTGAACCCTGTAGCTGCATTTAAACATGTATAATATCCTATATGTAAGTGTGAAACAATGCTAATATAGACTTATTCACATCTTTTTGTAACCTTATATTTAGTCATTTATAAGACTTGGATTTTATTTTTATTATTATTATTTATTTGTTTGTTTTTACAAATGTAATCTGTAATCCCAGATGTCTGACACATGCTGGACTGGGAATGGCTGTTTACCCACTAATGCTGGCAATGTGAAGTGAACCTATCTTGTGAGATTTGTATTAGACGGAAAACATATTTTATGTGACAAACTGGAGGACAATCCATTAACCTTCTGTATTTATAGCCTGATATTAGTCATGCAGCTTTCACTCCAACCAAACACAGGCTCTACACACACTCTTACCGAAAGTCTTTGTCGGTGGAAGTCATTTTTTCCAACAAGTTGGAAATGTGGTAGGTGACATTCGACATTTCAGCTCTTCCAATATTAACACCAATGTCGGCAATGAGTCAGTTTGTCGATGGTAAATAAAAAAAGAGGGGTTATTTTTCAAGTGAATAAGACCATATCTTTTGGATCAAGGGTCTGTCTGGTGTAGGACACACTGAGAAACCTGACGCTTGAACATAGTTATTAATAGATTGGGTGCGTTTGAAACCGCAATCTATATAGCCTCCCATTTAGACTGCTTATGTGCTACCTATCCATGTTAATAATTAATTTTATTTCATAAGCAGAAAGTATAAACACGTCTTTAAAGTTCTGCATTCATTCTGTGTTTCTTGTATTTTCAAGACAATTTTGTTACACATTTTAGTTCTGTGCGTTGAATTTGGAGTTTTTCCTCCATCTTGTGGCGTCTAAATGTATTGCAACGATGGTTAAAACAGCTATGAAGTTATAGTGAATATTTAAATAATAATGTATTCAAACTCATATGTTATAACTACAATGTGCACATTATAGGCTGCGTGCATTCATGTTAATATGATTCATGTTAATATGGTAATATGACCTAATATTTTAAATACTTTTAAAGTGGTGAATTGACAGTTTTGGGGTTTCGTGGTGACCATATGAATTGCAGCAAATAGAAACAGTTTTAAATACATAGATTGCAGCCTATAGACTACCCACAAAAGTATACACTTTATTAACTGGGTACATGATATATAAAATTAGTGTGTAGTATATTATTTGGTACTTTTTAGTAAAAAGTTTTCAAGACGTTACATCTTTATGTAATAGAAAGTACTATGGTCTAAATTAGTTTTGGGGTATTTGCGCCATCTTGTGACAAGTCACCGTACTACTACCGGGTTTTTTCTCCATCTTGTGGCGACTAAATGTATTGCAGCAATAGTTGAAACAGCTATGAAGTTATATTGAATATTTAAAAATAATGTATTCAAACTAATAGGTTATAACTACAATGTGCACATTATAAGATGCGTGCATTCATGTTGTGTATTTG
>JAAIIK010000053.1:4644117-4655507 GCA_014706435.1 Silurus glanis | reverse complement strand
CTACAATGTGCACATTATAAGATGCGTGCATTCATGTTGTGTATTTGTAAGTAATATGACCCAATATTTTAAATACTTTTAAAGGGGTGCATTGACATCTTTTCTATGTAATAGAAAGTACTATGGCCCAAATTAGTTTGGGGGTATTTGCGCCATCTTGTGACAAGTCACCGTACTACTGTAAAGCGGAACCGATATGTGGAACTATGTAACTTTAAGTGGTTCTACCCGGTGCTTTTTCACGGCGGAACTTATCCTCGGCGGTTGTGTTGCCACGTCGAAAACACAAGTAGAGGATTTCTGTGCGGGGGATCTCTTTTTTGGTAACTTGTTAAACGCGAAACCTAATATTTAGACATGGTAAGTGCAAAACCATTAGTAAATAACATTTAATTATATAGGTTTATTTTCTAAGTATTTTTTTTGTTTGCTAGCTCCTGTTAGCTTATAGTGACCGGCTCCCTTACATACACAGGGTTAAATAGTACTTTTGATCGATAACAAAAATAAGCAATACTTTCGAATAAAACTAATTTTAACAAACAGTTAGAAAGTTAACTAATTCTGAAAATCGCCAGAACTACTGTTTGTTAGGGGGATCGTGAGTCTGAGGTGTTGTTTCCTGTGCCAATTGAATTAGTGACGTCACAGAAATGGGAAAAAACACAAGAATTTGATATAAAAAGTAATTGTAAACTGGATTTTTTTTTTACCATTTATCACAGGCTTGGATGTGTCAAAGATTGGGGAAAAACTAAAAATGCATCCATATATAATGTAATTTTGGAGCAATTAAAAAAATGTCGTTATAATGGGAGTCATGGGGAAAAATCATCAAAAGAATTTAAACTGATGCTGCAAAAAAACTAACCATGCATAAAAGTCAGTTTTCCCCCAATCTTTGACACATCCAAGCTTGTGATAAATGGTAAAAAAAATCCAGTTTACAATTACATTTTATATCAAATTTTTGTGTTTTTTCCCATTTTTGTGACGTCACTAATTCAATTGGCAATTAAAAATTAAAAATCCTGGATTAAAATTTTTTTTTGTAGTTTTGATCAGAACTGAGGTTGATTAACAGATTTAAGTGAAAAAAGTGGAAAAAATATTGATCTGATATATTTTTACAGTACTTAAACTTAGTGGCTTTTTTCAGCCCAACGATGGATTCTGTAAGGGCCGAATCCATCCAACAGGTCGAGTCAAGTAGGCTTTTATTGGCATTCCACCCATCTACAGTACACAGTGATACAAAGCAATGTTCTCCCAGGACCAAGGTGCTATTTCAGACAACACAAATTAACAAAAGTAAAACATCAAAACAAAAAAAAAAAAAACATAAGTCAGTGAGATAGTAGTCACAGTGACTCGTCAAGTCAAGAGGCTTTTATTGTCATTTCTACTCTACACAGTGGTACACAGTAAAAACTAGACAACGTTCCTCCAGAACCCTGGTGCTACACTAAACAACAACATAGAGCTACAACACAACACAACGCAAAGCTACACAAAGTGCATTTAGTGCAACCTAGTGCAAAGAGTACAGACAGACAGACAGTGCATACAGACAACACAAGACAAAACACATAACCCAAGATAGCGCCAACAGTAAACCTACTGTATACTTCGATTATACAGTACTGTGCAAAGAGAACTGTAAAAACTATAACTGGGGGTATATATAAACAGACACAACGCAATGCAGCACGTACCAGAGCGGAAGATTTGTGTTATATCAAATTAATTGTCCATATAACAATAATACTGTACATGTAAACACTGAATTGAATTTTTAGCAGCAAAGATCATGTAAGACAGCGTAATACGATAAGTGATGACGGGAACTAACTTGTTTCACAGACGCTCCACAACATTGAGTAACTATCAGCAAATGCATTCTTTAATAGATAGAAAAATAGATCATTTCTGTGATTATTCAGGCTTATAAATCCTTTTATGAATTGTAGCAGAGGTGTAAAATAATCAACGGTTGTGTTAATTTGTTCAGATCCATTTGGATTGTTTTAGGATTTAACTTTAATTTATGTATAATAATTAGTCGACTTTACCAGTTTTGTTTTCTGTGTCTAAACTCTGTGTTTTTATTTTAGGTGTCCGTCATTAACACTGTGGATACCTCCCACGAGGACATGATTGTATGTATATTTGCTGAGTAATTCTGTTTAATTTTAAGTGATCTGAATTTTGGAGTTTGGTTCTTACCACATTTACATTTTGATACCCCAATCATTTATTTATTTTTTTTCCTTTTGTTTTTTTTAAAGCATGATGCTCAGATGGACTATTATGGCACAAGACTGGCAACCTGCTCCTCCGATCGATCTGTGAAGATCTTTGATGTTAAGAACGGCGGCCAGATTCTTGTGGCAGACTTGAGGGGGTAGGGAGTTGTTTACTTCTGAAAGTAATTTTAAATTACTGGCAGCTGATCTAACAGTTTGCTCTTTTTAATGCACATTGTGTTGTGACTGTGTTTAAACTTAGAATAGAATGGAAAAGATATTTGAAGTAAGTCCATGCAGGGTTTTCTAGCTTTAGTCATAAAAGTTCAGCTCTGCCTTTTTTTTTTTCTTCTAATGTAGTTGTAACTGAAATGACCAGTAGAGGAAAGCAGAAAGGCAGTCATTGTTTATAGCTATTGGTGACACACTGCCTCTTCTGTAGCCCACAATTCTTTAATTTAATTCACATGATCTATCAGGAAAAAGAAGTATATGCCTGGTTTTAGCAAAACTTTATTATTATAATTGTTTTGCTTACATGTAGACATGAAGGCCCTGTGTGGCAAGTGGCCTGGGCACATCCAACCTATGGCAACATCCTGGCCTCGTGTTCGTACGACAGAAAAGTGATCATCTGGAAAGAAGAAAACGGGACGTGGGATAAAATGTACAAGTACACAGGCCACAACTCCTCAGGTACCTTCTATTTTTAAAGGTTGATTTATTGCATATAATATTCGCAGTGACTTTTTCGTAAATGAATCGAAGCATTGTGTTGAAATGAATTTTCCCTCGTGTAGTGAACTCTATTTGCTGGGGACCCTACGACTTTGGTTTAATCCTGGCTTGCGGAAGCTCCGACGGTGCCATCTCCATTCTGACCTACACTGGAGACGGGCAGTGGGACATTAAAAAGATCAACAATGCACACACTGTAAATGCAGTTTATACAATTTATTGTGGTACCCAGCCTACATAAGCATGTAGGTCTGTTTAGTAGCAGTTAATAACTTTGTGTTTTGATCCCATCAATTTCTAATTTTAATTGTTGATTTCCAATTTTAATCATAAGAAAGAGAGTTAAACTTTTCTCTGCCTCTTTCCTGTCAGATTGGCTGCAATGCAGTGAGCTGGGCTCCAGCTGTTGTTCCAGGCAGCCTCATAGACCAGCCTTCGGGACAGAAACCCAATTACGTGAAAAGATTTGTCTCAGGAGGATGTGACAATTTGGTCAAGCTATGGAAGTAAGTGATTGCCAAAAGAAATTCTAACTTGATCATAGTTGAAGCTTCAGATGTTTGCAGTGGGACTGATGCATACAGATAAAATACAAAATTCTGTTTTTACCATCTGCTGCACTACAAGTAATTTTCATCTTCCTGTTTGTATTTTCACAGAGAGGAGGATGGTCAATGGAAGGAGGACCAGAAACTGGAAGCCCACAGTGATTGGGTGAGAGATGTAGGCTGGGCTCCTTCTATTGGTCTTCCTACCAGCACCATTGCCAGCTGCTCTCAGGTAAATCCTCAATTATCATACAAGAAACCACAATAGTTTAATTTTCAGTCTCAAATGTGGTGTGTTCTAGAGGTTAAATATATAAAAAATTGTGTTGATATTTTACGGCTTCAAAGTTAACATTTATGAATGATTTATTTTCTAACCAGGTTTGCCCTGATTTGTTTTATTTTTAATAAGCGCAACAAATGTGCTTATCTTAACGGTTACCAAACAACCCCAAAGAAAAATTGAGGGAAGATGTCTGATTTAGTAGTCTAGTGAGAAAACCAGGAAGTGTTTGTGAAATATCACGTTTCTACTGTTGCATCCAATATAAATGGTTGTTATTTAAGTTCTGTTGTTGTATCCCCCTATATTACAAAATAGCATCTAGAGGCTTCAGGACTGTTGTCATGAGATGTACCTCAAACTCAGACTTTACATTCAAATGCATTTCGTAACCTAAAGAATTCGGAAGACTAGTAAACATGTAAACGGTATGTTTGAAGTCTACATTAAAAGTTTTTAAAATACAAGTAGTAACGAATAACATTGCGCAGGAACAATACATTGGTCCCTTAAATATATAAAAGTAAGAAGCCTATCTTTATGCTTATGCAGTACTCTGATGTATAATTGGTCATTTGTATACGCATATTCCCTGTCCATATTCATTCTACTAAAAATCGATTTGATATCTAAAATCAACTGTAATCTATTTTCAGAAGCAAAACAGATTCATCAAATTGTTACTATCTAGAACTATATTATCTTAAACATCCAAAGAATTATAGGATTAGACTTAAAGTCTAAAGCATCTCCAAAAGAAAAACAGTCTGATGCTAAAAGAAGTGTGAGGGTGTTAATTAGTATATTTGAAACTTCTGATCTAAATAACTGTCACATTCTCTCTGCAGGATGGTCGCGTCTTCATCTGGACATGTGATGATCCCTCTGGAAACACCTGGAGCGCTAAACTTCTGCACAAATTCAACGACGTCGTTTGGCACGTCAGCTGGTCCATCACCGGAAACATCTTGGCTGTGTCTGGAGGAGACAACAAGGTACACTCGCTTGTGTGTTAGACATCTGATGAATAATAAACAATTCACTTTTTGTGATTTTTAAAATGTATTTTTCCGGAATGAATATAGACACTTTCTAAGTAACAGCAGGAAATGCGTAATAAGGATTAGAACCAATCCACCAAACACTGCGGCCATTTCTGATTTCTGACTAAATGAAAATGTTACCCTTTTGAAAAGATCTTTTCTTATCACGTCTATCCGAAGTGTCAAAGAAGCGACACTATGCTGTGTTTGTGCATACTACATACATACTAGTTTCTTGTGATGAGCTGCAACCCAAACCGTGACTACACATGCCTTTTTATGGAGCAACGGCAGTAGATAATAATAGAATGTTTATTCACTAAGTACATGTTAGTGGAAAAATGAGGCATGTATGCTGAAATTCTCTTCAACCTCATTAATGCTTGGCTGTTAGTTTTGCAGTAGCAGCATTCAGTAAATGCTGATACATTCTCATGTCAACTAATTTTGGTGAACAGATGTCTCCTCTTTCAAGTCAATGCCAAGTGTGATGTGTGATGAATATTTATAGATTCTTTGAGTATATTATGTAGGGATCTCTGCAGAATTAGATATCCCATTCATATTTTAGTTGAAGCATATTATAATCAAATTTTGGAAATCTGTTTTTGTCAGAAGGTGTTTCCCCCCCATTACAGCAGCTGTAAATAGAAGCAGGTGTGATTTAAAGTCATTAACAGATTTAAATTAATGTCCTAGTTCTAATTGTGTTTCTATAGTAAGAACTAATGCAGAGATGTGCAAAATTATTTACGCCTAATGAGAAATAGATTTGTTTCAGCGTTATGTAAGGAGACTTTTTTCTTATTTTTTAGCTAGGTTTTTTGGTATTTGGTATTTGTTTTTTTGGTATTTGATGACCAAGAATTTTATTTTCCCGGATCATATTCTCTTCATGAGAGAAAAAGAGACTGGTGAAGAATTGAGACATGCCAGAACATCTATACAACTATAAAAGAGCTAAATGTAAGACGTCATTGCAGTGGACAAAGGGTTGTGGTGTAGGTGCAATAAAACACTTTGAATGTGCAGTTATAGAAATATAATCAACTAAACAGTAACATGGTTTTACATCAGGCTGTAGCATACCACTTTGCTGTTGGTTGTATATATTTACCAGGAAGTAAGGGTTGTATGGCTGAGCGCTGGCTAACGATATTGCTTTATTTTCACAAATGGTTTCATAAACTTTTTATTTATGTAAAAAAAAAAAAAAAACGTAAAAAGCTATTTAGGAATACGTCCGACTCTCTGATACTTTAAGTAAGATGTCCTCGTTAATAAATTCCAACCAATTTCATTTAGATGCATTTGGAGCTCATTTAAAAAAATGTCTGTTAAATGGATAGCTAGTTGAATAAAGTGAACACGTTTGTCATATTTTAAATGCTCTAATAATAAGATATATAATATATAATAATAATATAATATAATAAAATATTTGCATATGAGTAAAAACAATAAATAAACAGATTGTTTGAAAAATGCCTACTTTAGATCTGTTCAATGTGCTAGGTAAGGTAATTAAAAAAAGAATCAACGTTTAGATTAATAACTGAATTGAATAACTGAAAATTAGATTTGATATGAATGAAGGTGTCCTCTTTTATTCAGGATACTGGATGCTATTCTTTTGTCAGACACTAGAGGGCAATAATGCAATATAGTCTGTTCATCACAAAAGATCTGTCAGTCATTAGGAGAAAAGTCCTGGACCGTCGATGTTTTGCAAACATTATTAACACGATTTTACATTAATAAATAACTCAAAGTAATAATTAAAGCATTATTCTGTTATCTATTGTTTGTTTTAAGACTTGAACAGACTTTTAAACGAAGTTTTACATTTCTAGCACATCATTAACATAAAGAAACAGATGCTCATATTAAGCACCTTAAAAAGTTTTTCTGCTTACAGCTTTGTTTTCTTTTGCACCAAAGATGCTACTGTTGCCTATACTGAACCCGATTTATTGCTAATTAATATGGCCCCAGTTCCTGAAGTGTAACAGATGTTAACAATACAGCAGATGCAAGTATTTCTGAATAATCATAATGTTGGATGCATTTAAACTGAGCATTAAGGCTCACAGCGTTCGCATTGTGCCTGAAGTTTCAGTCATATACATACAGTATGATCTTAAAGTTTTGGGACGCTTAGGATTTTTGTATAGCACTGCATGTGATATTTCAGGGTAGGAAATTGCAGTGGACTGTTTTTCAAACCAGATGTTGGGTCCATAACATTGCTTAGTTGCCTGCATTTTTATTGCTTTTTGTTTTATATTGAGCTCAGTTTTAAATTGTCATCCTTAGCTAAGAAAGTGCAACCATATGACTTTGATTATTTACTTAAATGCCTTGCTTGTGGGAATTTGGTATACAGACCTATTAGTATAAACTCACACATTGTAGAAGCCGTTTAAACTCGGACCACGTTATTTAGACTGTTATGAAGTGACCTTTAGTCTGACGTTGCATGTCATCTTGTGTTCCCAGGTGACTTTGTGGAAGGAGTCTGTGGGCGGACAGTGGGCTTGCATTAGCGACGTGAATAAAGGCCAGGGGGCCGTGACCTCCATCACAGACGGCCAGCAGAACGAGCAATGAGACGGAACCTAGTAAAGATGGGTTCACAAACGGATGAATTCATTAAGCCTCAGAGACTTTCTTAATCCAATAACCATCATTCCCCCCAACAACCAGTAAATCCAGATGGCCAGAATAGTCTGCACTATTTTCAATCAATTTTTTTAACTCAAAGGTAATAATATGTTCATTATGATTGATTACTGCCTTGCAGCAGTGTTTGAAATGCAGGATTTTCTGATATGTCTTTTGAAAGTCACTTTAATAAGCATTGTGATTGATGATTTGAAGGTTCAAAGCCCAGATCTTGTATTTAATATCTTAAATTGAGAGTTAATGATATTTTGTTTGAAATTAGCTTACAGTGCTACTGGATTAAAAAATAAAGTTTTATAATTATACACTTTTATTGTTCAGTTATGTAATTTTTGTTCTGTATTAAATATCATACAAAAATAGTTGATGCTGCTTTTTTTTTTTTTCTAATTTTATCCGCTCTTACATTTCCTTTTTTGTTCAAGTCTCATAATCAACAAGACACAATCATCTTCAAAGCTTAAATTCTGATTGGAAAATGCCGACGTTCCCTTGAGCACCGGTCATGTGTTTTGAACAACAGGTGAAAGCATTTGTAAGGCTGATCTCTGGCATGCCATGCCTTCACTCAATGTGTTTATTATGGTGATGAGCGATGCATTTCCTTTCAGCTCTTCGTTTTTTGTGGTTTACGCCTTCATGGATGGCCAACTGAAAGAACAACGAGGACGAATTTTTTAATTCCAGATCGAGACAAACAATAAAATTTTTAGCAGTTTCATTTGTTTAGTTTTTTAAATAATGAATATTGTCACACAGTCACTTTACAGAAAACAAAATATAGATTTAGATCCCTAATAAACAAGAACGAGCTGATAATGGCATACAAATTTCGTAAGGTGACACGAGGAAACCTTGAAAGGATCATAAATATGGGCATATAATGAATAAGATTTATATGATAAGTACAAGAAAATACTCAAGATAAATCCAAAATATATCCAGGTGAGATTGAGTCTCTGCAAAGTTCAAGCCTTTAGGCTATTTTTTGTGATTATCCACAGCAGCAGAGTTTCCCATCAAGCCTTGAACAAGAAATTACACAGATTTAACACACACAGTTCTATAGTTTTTGAATTTCATAATATTAAAAAGTTTAAAAGGTTGGCGTTATCCTTCAAAATAAACTCACACAACCCTATTAGCTATGTCCGAAAATAAGTTTGAATTTAAGAACTAGACTTAAGATTGGAAGCCCAGATCACCAAGGAGCCATTTCTTTTTGTAAAAAGATAAGCAAAGTGTATGATGTACTATTAATTGACACAGGTTTATGCATCAGGGGGTCTTTGTGATGTTCAAGTAATAACCAATGTCCAAATATCAAAATATTAATCTCACACACAAAAAGCAAAAGAACAGAACCAGGACAAAAGTATTGTTAGGAAATTAATGGTTATTAATTTCTCTTTTTTTTCTGTTTTTCAGTGGGTTTTTTTAAATTATTTATTTGAAATAGTTTTTTTGTTGTTGTTTTTGTGACCAACTAGCTAGCTAGTATCTAGGTTAAGATGTGTTTGAATAACACATTGCATTTCTAGTACATCCAGTACTTCTAGCTCTGGCAAAAACCTGCAGGTTATTTCAGAGCTATCAGATATCAACCAATTAAGTTATTTTTCAGTTGTTTATATCAACAACATTAGCTCAAAACGTTAACCTGGTGATTTTTTTACATTTTGCAAGAAATTATTTTGGGCACTAAATATAGTGTTTATATGACAAAGCATATCTTAAGCATGCCTGGAGAAAAGAAAACCTCTGTAAGGTCACTGATGCTCTTCTGACGTTGGAAAAGTTGATTGTATCCTGAAATCCAAGTATGTGAATACATTTAGCTCACAGCATTTAACAAAATACATATTTTGTTACACAGGCAAAAGTTGACCAAATATTCAATTAAGAGGTGGCAATAAATTTTTACAACATTTACAACAATAAAACTTTGAAATGTGAATATATAATGTTTTTTTTTTTTTTTTTTTATTAAAAATTGCATGCGTTATATGACTTTCCCAATGATCAGAAATGTGCCAATTATCCCGAAGCTTTATGGCATGACATCCTAACATCCATGTCACATAAATAGCGACTCGTGTACCACAGCACTGCCTTATAAGAAATAGTGACACGTTACAGTGCCAAATCAGAGGAAACGACTTATTGCATCAAAAAGAGCCACGCATAATAGGATGCATCCCAAATGGCTCCCTCCTCCTTACGTAGTGCACCAAAAGTTAATTGCTTTTTCTGCCCCTTTGTAGTGCATTGTATATCAAAGAGGGAATCCATTAGAGCTCCACATCGAGCGCGGTGCGGGGCGCACAGGAGGTTTACACTTTTTTTGCGGCGCGCGCGCGGTGACACTAGACCGGGTGAGTCACCCCCGGCGTGCTGCTGAGTACTGAGTGTTGAGCGCGCGCGGATCGCAATCCTCTCCCGCTTTCCGTTCGCGATTGTACTTTTTCACCAGACTGTCGACATTTATCGCCCCCCTCGGTCCTTCGTTCTTCGTGTCACCACGCCGGTCATGCCTAGCTGGAGGAGGAATCTGACTTTTTGCTTGCAGAAAACGCACGACGAAGGTAAGACGCGGGGATCTGCGGCGGCAGCGTCGCGTGCACGGGCTTGGCGATGCGGAAATCGCGCGTGTCGGTGGATTTGGCGCTCGTGCGTAACAGTGCTTCCCCCCACCTCCGGTGTCTTTTGCAAACAAAACCTCGAGCCTCATGCTTATTTCTGAACGCTGATTCTTCGTAAGGTGTGAACCATTCCACGTGCTAAGGTTCACGTTGGGTGTCCCAGGGTAACCCAAGTTCAACCTCCATCAAACACATCTGATCCACATCACTAGGCCTGTCTGACTGACCTTAGTTAAACTCTTAAGGAAAATAAATCAGTTCTTAAAAATTCTTGTAAGACCCAAGTGGTACCTTTATATAGAACGCTTAATTTGATGGCCAAATGTACATATAACATAACAATGGTTTATAGACACCAATCAAACACATGCTTGTTGAACATCCAGTTCCATATTTGGTCCTTCCTTTGTTATAATAAGCTCAACTCTTTTTGGAAGTCCTTCCATCTTCCTCATTTCAGCGACAAGAGCATTACTGAGAACAGGCACTGATGATGGGTTTGTAAACCTCTGGGTACAGTCAGTATTCAAGTTTATCCCAACGGTGCTCAGTAGGGTTGATGCCAAGGCTCTTTGAAGGACACTTGAATACTGCTACTCTAACCTTGGCAAATTAGGTCTTTATTGATCTGAACTAACAGGATCAGGGTGAGCTTCCCCCGCCTCCCCCCTCCCCACAACCATCACCCTACTGAACTGTACACTTCACCTCTAGGACACTGATGGCTGAATAATTCTTTACTGAGTTTACTGTAAGTTATTATTTTGCAGTTTAGCTCCAACTTTTACAATCTGTAAATTTTCCATATACGTATTTATAACTGTATAAAAACTTTCTTTCGGCTTCTCCCATTAGGGGTCGCCACAGCAGACCATCCGCATGTTTTGATTTGGCACGTTTTTACGCTGGATGCCCTTCCTAACGCAACCCTCCCCATTTATCCGGGCTTGGGACCGGCACTGAGAGTGGCTGGGGTCGGTTCCCTGACCGGGGATCGAACCCGGGCCGTAGCGGTGAGAGCGCCGCATCCTAACCACTAGACCACCAGGGGACCTTATTTTTTTATATTTATAACTGTATATCATTGTAAATTCACAGCATACCCTAGATTATCCTCCTGTGTACCTGTGTTATGCAATGACAAAGCTCTATCTATCTATCTATCTATCTATCTATCTATCTATCTATCTATCTATCTATCTATC
>JAAIIK010000053.1:4631582-4644107 GCA_014706435.1 Silurus glanis | reverse complement strand
ATCTATCTATCTATCTATCTATCTATCTATCTATCTATCTATCTATCACACCACACTTTGTTATGGAGTTAACCTACCTGTATGTTTCGGGGAGGTAACAACAAACTTGAGGGAATTCATGACAATGTAAGAACCTAATCTAAGATCATTACAACTCAAACCTAATCCATCCAAAAAATCTGAAATGTGATTGAGATTAGCAAAGTAATCATTTTTATCTGTAGTGTCCTGCTTATAAGTTGACTGGTAATTTAGATCAGACTTGTTCCACTAAGACTGGAGTTGTCTATCTGAAAAGCCTCAGATGCTGTATCCTTGGACACTAGCAAAACTACCAGAAGTGACCAGTTACAGCCTTTTTAGTTTAGCAGGGACCGACATAAAGAGTGTAACTTGTCTGGAGACATTATTGAGAGTGAAAGTTTTGCCTTGGGCATAGAGCGATCAGCCAATAACATTACGACAGGTGACATGAATAACACTGATTATCTCTTCATAATGGCACTTGTTAGTGGGTGGGATATATTAAGCAAAAAGTGAACATTTTATCCTCAAATTTAATGTGTTAGAAGCACTAAAAATTGAAAACAAAGAAATGACAAGGGCTGAATTGTGATGGCTAGATGACTGGGTCAAAGCATCTCCAAAACTGTAGCTCTTGTTGTCGGAGCCAACAGACGAGCTACTGTATCTCAACTAGCTTTTAACTTAATTCTGATCCTGATAGAAAGGTGTGATACTACACAGTGCATCACAGTTTGTTGCGTATGTGCCTGTGTAGCCACAGACCAGTCAATATTAGGCAGGTGGTCATAATGTTATGCCTGGTCTGTGTACATTTGTGTAAATACTTTCAAAGCTGTTTAAATACCATGAGATGGTGCAATGCAAAACTGCAACGTAGTGGTAGAGATGGTCAACAAGCCTTCGGCACTTGTTTGTAGTAAGCCAGGGTAGATGTAAAGACACCAAATAAGATACCTGTTGTGCAAGGCAAAATATTTACAAATTATTCTTTTGAACACTTGGAAAAAGTTCCTGTAAGAAGTTACAGAAAGTCTCATGGGGACACTGAAAGTACAGATACAATAGCTTTTAAACATATTTTTTTTTCATCGATTTTGTCTATTGTCTCACTTGCAATTTTCCAGTGAATTGCAGTCATCACACTGAAATCCAGTTTAGAAGGAGAAAGCAATACATTGGACTGTGTGCATGTGTGTGTGTGTGTGTGTGTGTGTGTGTGTGTGTGTGTGTTTGTCTGTGCAGCCTCTGTATAATGGGAGTTGTAGAATTGAAGGTTGCCAGATGATATCTGAAAACTAGCTGTTTCCCTCCCTATCTTGAACAAGGTAAGTTTCTCTGAGTTGAAGAGTTCAATTTAAGATTAGTTCAAACTTCAAACTTTCGGTAAACATAAAAAAAAATAGAGAGAATGGAAATATACAAATATGGAATTGGTTTAGTAATTTCTGTTGTTTTATGGTATTTCATCAAGACTCCAGCTGCATACAGTTCTGTTTCTATACAGGGTAATGGGATCATTAATGGAAAATGTTCAAGAAATGTATATTTTTATAAATAAAAAGATTTAGACTCCCAATCCTACAGTATAATTTAATATTAGGGATGAGCAATATGAGAACATTTTATAACAATACATAAAAAACTCACATAATAAGAACCATGTATTTGTTAATTAGTGCTGCAAAAACTGGACATGATACTTTTATATAAATATATGATTAAATAAGAGACAGAAGAAATAAATCCTTTTAATAATTGTAACATTTAAACATTTTGTTGTTCAATACAAAAATATTCTAGTTAGCTTAAAATAAGTTTATAATTTATCTAAAAAATACAAATGTAATTTATCACAATGTTGACATTATATTGCCATATTGCCAAGACCTAGTTAATGTTATAATGTGGCAGTTCTGATTTGTTACATCTACGAACTTATTACAGTTTATATGAACGTAATAAGAGAAATCCTACAAAACAATCATGTTTCTTTATTTTAAAAAATTCAGTTTTCACATTCACAAAATCTGTTTGTGCCATTATTGAGATACAGCATAAGAGAATTTGCAGTTGGGCCTTTAGAGAAGTGTAACTAAATTATTTTTCAGAGTAAAAATGTTATTGTAACATAAGGATGGAGATGACATTAATTGGAGACTCAGAACAAATTAGCATTTTCTAAGTATTCACATCATGGAAGAGACATTTTGTAAATTCAAATGAAGTGAGTTTCTGTTTGTAATGTAAGTTTTAGTTGGATGCAATGTTAAGTATCAGAGTTTCCAGAAGTGGCATTGAGATAACACAGAGGACACAAGCTGGTGAACACTTCAGCTCTCCTTATTTTCACAGTGGTGTTATTAAGCATGGCAGCTTCTTCCTTAAAGCGATTCTCTTTCAGCTGGTTAATTCATGTCCAACGCAGCACAACACTATACAGCAGAAAGCCAAATGTCTGACAGTTGTTGTTTTTTTGCACTTCTAACAAACAGAGCTACAGTGTTGTCATAACCGCTCAATATCAAGCTTTAATGTGAATATTATATTACAACAGAAGCATGTAGATGAGAAATGTCTGTCATTTTGTAACTTTAAATAGTTTAGAGCAAAGCATTTGTGTTTCAAAAAAATACATGATACATTTTCTCAATAATGGAATCTAAAGTCATAAAATATATGGTTTCTGAAGCTTTCTTTGGAGAGTGACTACAAGGGGTTCTACCTAGAACTTGTTCTGAATAAGAAACTCTATTAGAAGTTGCTACATACTGTATATCTATTAAGGATTTTGTAGAAATATAGTCGATAACTACATATATTTATGTCCAAATTATACTTGTTTTAATGTTAATATTTCCGTCAATTTTTTGTAAATATTATTTACAAGACGTTTTAAAGTATTAACTAGACAAATGTTCATGAACAGAAATGTTGGAATGGGTTCTCTTAAAGGGACATGTTAAAAATAGTTTTTTTTTTTTTCTTTTTCGTTTTTGTTTGATTTCTGAATGGAACTTTCTATTGAGAGCACAAACACTGTAAAGTAATATATGTGAATGTTAGCCTTACCATGGAAATTATACAATTATGCATATAGGAAAAAAATCTATTTGCCCTCCTGGCTCTATATGTATTGAGTTTTAGGAGGATGCAGCATTAATCCATCAGACAGAAGTATCTCACCCACACAAAGCAGAAATTCTTATTCATCCACACTGCACTGTTATGAAAAAGGGATTAAGATAGTATTTTTATATTAGCCTCATTTTTTACTTAGTTTTGTCAATAAGGCTGAGATTGGAGTTTGGTTGGAGCATATTCTTTATTCTGATTGTAATTGCTCCACACAATTAGCCACACAGTTGTAGGATCTTTTCCAGACAATTTATATTCATTCAGAATACTAATACTTTTAATACTATTTTTAAACATGTATTTAATGTGTGCCTTGTTCTATATTTTGTTTATAAGACATTAGATATACAGTACAATTCTAATATTTACATTTGTATCATTTATTTTTGTTGCAAAATGACAATGCAAAAATTGCATTATAGGATATTATACTACGTAAATGCTTCTTCTATATCAGGGGCACCACTCAATCAGCATCATATTGCATCATTTTTTGTTGGTGACCAGAACTATTTGGACACATGTGGACACATCTCACACACATGTGGATCTTCCCCAATCTGTTTGGGACCCAAAAGTGTTCCAGCAGGGTAGTGTCCCTGTACTCCATATTTTTTGCCAGTCTCCTATGACCTGCACAGAGCCCTGACCTTAACTGAACACCTTTGGATACAAATGGAACACCAAGTGCATGCCAGGTCTTTTTGTCCAACATCAGTGCCTGAGGTCACTTGCTTCTCTTGCTGCTGAATGGGCAAATTTCTATCACCATGCTTCAGAATCTAGTGGAATGACTTGGATGCTGAAATAGTAGAAAACAAGGAGACCGGCACCATATTAATTCCTGTGATTTTGTTCGAGCAAGCAACAATCTGTTTGTGATGATAAGGTGTCCACAAACTGTTGCATAAACCATTGTCACATGCCTAATTTAATTTTCAAAGCTACATTATTAATGCATGTTACATTTTTCTCCCCAAACAATTGCAGTTAGTAATTATGGTTAGATTTACTGAATTTTGTAATGAAGCAGGTAGTCTAGCAGATGCCATACATTAATTAGCAGCTTTTACTAAATATAGGACTGAAAACATTTGGTGACATACAATGTAATGGTTTCAGTTTACTCATTTTACAGGCATATTTTCTTGTAACTGTTTGTAGTCTGTATGTTTATTGCTATAATATTGCTTTGATTCTCAGAAATGTGGGATTTGTCAGAAATAATGCAACACTAGTGTCAGTTATAAAGCCAGCTGTTAGTGTTACTGTACATTCGATTGTTCATCATAGAGGCGTTAATTGCCATCACTCTATATTTAGAATGGTGTCGAATTGCAGACGTGGAAGATCATGAGCTGTGTTCTTCCACCAAAGTCCAGTAATAATAAGAAATGTTTATGTCTCACACATATTAAAGAGTTCATTAGTTGCCTAGATTCGTACAAATATACATTGTTTATACTGAACCATCGCCTTTGGTGTTCACGTAACATTTTTGTGAAAGTCATCATGCATCTGCACCTTTTAAAGTTGATCACTCTTAGTCACTTTTATTTCAAAACACTACACTCATAAGCCACTTTATTATGAACATCTGTACACACTAATTTATGAAATTATCTAAGCAACCATCATTACACAGAAGTAAATGTAAATACAGGCCCAGAGATTCAGTTAATGTCAGAACTTTAATTAATCATAATGAGGGAAAATGTGATCTCAGTGACTTCACAGGGTTGAGCTGATCTCATAGGACTTTCACGCACAACAGTTTCTAGATTTCACACAAAATAATGTGAAGATAAACACCCAGTGATCGGTGGTTCTGCAGGTCAAAATGCCTTGTTGATAAATATGTCTCAGCCTGAGCAGTACTGCTGAACAGGGGCATCTTTTTATGGCCACAATTTACTATTGTTTTAGCACAATAGATAACACACCATGGCACAAAAAACCCCCAACAACATATACCTCAATGGCCTAACCAGGCATTAGACACCTGAATCCAGTAAAATGCTTTTGGAATGTGGAATAATTGGAGATTTGCAGCATGAATGTGCACCTGACAAATTCAGAAATATTTATTTGTAGCCAATGCAATTTTTTTTACAAGAATGTCAAAAGGATGTTATATATGTTATAAGGGTATCTACTATTGAAGTTGTCATGAACATGGCGTTACAGAGCATTGCATTGCCCTGCATCATTTAGCAATACTCATCTTTTTCAGAGATAGATGAAGTGGTCTATTTGCATAATCTTTAAATATAGATTATGCAGATCTCTCTAATAAACATTTAAAAATAAACACCAGAAGCTGCAGGTTTCTGTCACATTAGTGTTCATAAATCATGCCCCAGATGATAAGTCGTTATACACAGCAGGTGCAGAGGTCAGCAATATAAAGCATTATTCTCAACAATGAAGTCATTCGCTATTCAAATCATTGATAATATGCGCCTTGCGTGCACACACACAGACACCCACGCACACACACCAACCCTTACTCAAAAACACCTCTTCAGCTTTCATCTCCGATTACACTTAATTTGCAACTTAGAATAATAATCACAGAACACCAAAAGTGCTCTGGAGGATACTGATGACTGCAGAGTGTCTCCGGAATTTGTACAGGCCGGTAATGAAGACATGACAGACGTTATAATATGAATATTTATAGGGTTCTTAATCCAAGGAGGGACATTATTTTTCCTAAGACTGAGTAAACTCCTTATGTGGAAAAACTAGTCCCAAGCTCCAAATCAGACTGTCAGACTGCTTGAGTATATTGGGTTAATTACATTTTACATATATAGATATATAAATATATATATATATATATATATACTATTTAAATCATTGAACATTTACCCTTCAGTGTGGTTAATCTGAACAGGTAAGAACTGATCTCAAACACAAGTCCATCCAAGAGTGTATGAGTAATGTTTTCTCAGTCTGCTTTCAACTGAATTATAATGAGGCTTGATTGAAGTTAGAAAGCCATTTAACCCTGAATTGAAATTAGTTGCATGAAGTGAACCAAACATACATTGTGAAGTACTTACTTCATAATTTACTTTGATTTACTACATAATTAGGTTAAGGTTAATTATAACATTGGCTTACAAAAGTAATTAAATTAAGCGGTTCTTAGCTTGTATTCTTTAAATAACTATGATTTTACATTCATTTGTGCTTTTTGTTCTGTCGGTATGTTTTTGGGAATATATGGTGTTCTTTAGTCTGTCATGTTTTTGGAAGACATGGTTTTTTCTTGATCTTCAGTTTGTAACAGGAAGATGACAGTCGCTAACTTAAGTAACTAAAAATCACTTATTACTCAAAATCACATATTCTAACAAGGTTTTACTTATTAATAAGTTATTTTGTGTTGATATACACTAATTAAAATGATGTTGATGTAAAACTGAAACAAGTGACATGTTCACAGGTATGTTCAGGGATATTTTCTGTTCTTAGTAGTGATTAGATTACGCACTACAGCAGCACAATTATATACGTCTCATTTTCTGCCTTCTATCTAGCCACTACTTTGTACAGCAAGAATCAACACATGCTATTATGTAGAGCTTCCTCCAGCTCCATTTAAGTAATTATAAGCTCCTGCAGGTCAAGGTTTTGTCTCCTGTAGTTAAGTGGTGTTGTTGCACCTATCTCTCAGTATGATTAATACATACTGCTTTTGTTAGACATGGCCAGGCGAGACTGGTGATGCTGATATTACAGTGTATCCAGACACATGCCAGTCTGTAAATTCAGGTTTATGGAGTAACAGTTGACTTTTGCATGGATGCATTTTGTGGTTCAGTGGTTCAGCCTGCCTGGGCCTGCATTAGCAGTGGTCCGTGAATGTATTGTGAAGAGTGTGCTAAAGGGCAGCTTTTCTCCAACTTCAACTCTAGTTCAGTGTAGTACTGAATACAGTATGGTTTAAATGAGTGCAAAGGTTCAGGTAATCAGAGGTTCACACAATTTATAATATATATAAGGACCAATATTATCAGTGATTTTTCACCTATTAGTTTGTCTGGAACCACAAGCTCAAGTAGAAATAGCTTTTTGTAAACACACAAAGATTTGTGCCTAGCAGGTCAGTTTCGACCCTTTAATGTCATACATACACCTAATGCACAGTGTGTTTGGTTGATTAAAATGTCCTAGGGCTCACTTGGAAGCAGCTTGAGACCATATTCTTTGGCCTGAGCTCATCTTCCCCATTCTTTCACATGCCAGTTGTTTGATCCACACCTGCTGTGTTTATACCAGCAATAAATGAAAAGCACCTAGCAGGTAAGCCAAGTTCAATCTGACAGATTTTTCTGGACACCACATATAATATATAATAAATGAACAATACCCAAGGTTTTTATATAATAGAATATGATATCACTAAATCTGCAATGATGTCTATTATTTTTCATATTACTTTATACATTTGACAATTTTTTGCACATCAGTTTGTTCTTTTTTCAACAAATTTTGATCATTGCCTTTTAAATTGGCGCATCAATCCAATCGGGATTGCTCCAGCCCTGAAAAAAAACCCCCAAAAAAAGACTGTACAAGCATTACACAAACACAGTTTTTGGAAAATGAAATGTATGACATAATGTATAAGGAAAAGACTACAGGGGTATTATTAAGGGCACAAAACAACAGCAGATAGTAAAAAGCTTTAAAAAGTTTCAAACTGTGATTTAAAAGATGATGGATGTTGCTCTGTTGGAGAGAATTTCAGAGTTCAGGTGCCACCATGCTGAATGATCTACCACCCACTGAGGAGAGTCAAAACCTATGCAAGACAAGTAAATAATTACTGAGTGATCTGAGACTATCGGGAGTTGTGCTTCAGTGGAGTTGTTTAGATAGATATTTACAGTATAAATTGCTTTAAATGTCAGAATTCTGTATGAATTAAATGCAAACATTAACCCATCCAGTGCATGTTATAAACAGCAGGGATGATATAAACATTCAATTTGTTCTTGTTTTAGTTTTTAGAGTCCCTGGGACAAGAAGATTACATGTTCGGGCTTTTATTTTTTATTTATAGTTTTCAAGTAGATATGTAGGTTCAGTAGGATGGCGAATATGTACCAGTGTGGCCTGGCCAATAAATTGATGATTTGTCCCATCTTGTGTTATATAATAATTACTTAATAAATGGCTCATTTAATGTGTATGTGGTCTTTTATATTTAAGTCTGAAATTGACAGTAAAGTGAATAAATTTGTGCAAAACTTTTGCTAACATATTTGAACTGCTGACAATTTTACGTTAGTTTTTTTTTCACCACTTTTTTTCGCAAAACCGCTTTGATGAGACAAGAAGCCCAGGTCTAATAGCCCATATTTTAAGGCTTTGAACCTCTGAAACCAAGAGCCATTTATTTTAAGATGTGATAGATCAGAAGCACAGGGGCCAGAAACTGAGCTATCTTAGTTTTTTATCTGTTTCCTCCTGAGCTGTAATCTGTGAAGTCTAAGGTCAAGGGCAGCACTTTACTACCCAGAATTAATCATGGAATGATTGTAGAGCATGAACAAGCAGATCAGATTTCTATTCTATATAGCACTTATTCAAGAATGTGACTTTCTAAACATGCTTTAAATAGTAGTTGTAATACCTCAGAATTATTCTTTAAAAAGGAATAGAAACCTGGCAGGGCTAATAGGTAATTTGTGTGCCCTGACTTGAATTGTGACTCTTCATGCATGAGCACCACTTACTGTTTATTCTAAAAGAGTGTGAAAGATAAGAAACAGAAGTGCCAGTGCTGCTGGCATCATTGTTTTACAGCTTAATATACTCTCTGTGTTTATATTCTTCTGGCCTGGCCCATCTATCTCCTTAACTGTGATGGGTAGCCTTAGCAACATAACTAAAACTGCCTTCCACAACAGCACATCATCAACTCCAGTAACAGAAGGTGTCATGGAGAGACAATAACCGGCTCCAGCACTGAATTTATGGATACGGACAGATAATGTCTTTCTGATGGCCTTTTCTTTCCACTCTGTCTTTTTTTGTTGGACTAAAAACAGCACACACCACTGGTGCTGCTATCAAAAACAGTAAGCTGATTGTGTTAGCACTTACTCTGACACTTTAGACCAAGTTTCTGCTATATATGCTTCAGGTAGCAATAAATATCAAGGGGAAAGGAACAGTTGGTAACGTAATCATTGTTTGGAATTTTGCCTCAGTGAGGATGGATCAGAATTTTATCTTCTTTATAAGAGTTTGGGGAGAGATCGAACACACACAATAGTTTGAATCAGAATCTCTCTAATTTAATTTTACAGCTTAGCACAGGCAAACACAGGCACTTGCGAGTGGGGTTAAGAGTGCAGAGGAAGAAAGGAAAAGTAAAGACAGGAGCATTCATAAATCAACATTCACATGGGAAGTGGAGTTAAATTGGAAGTGGAGTTAAATTAGAAGCCTTTTTACATCCTTTTATATGACACTCTTCGTCCTCTATTTTTTAAATGTTGATGTGCTGGGTGTAGTTTTCAGAGAGTCACTGTCTTGACTAGTGTGACAGCTAATGATTATATACTTCACCATCCATTCCAAAAGGAACACCAGTACTCCTGCTGATTTGTGCAGTCAACTATTAATGTGGAAGCAGCACGATACATAAGATCATACAGATACAGGTCAAGAGCGTCAGCTATTATATACTTAAACATTAAAATGGGGGAAAAGTGTGATCTCTGTGAATTTAACCATGGTGTACTTGTTGCAAAATGTAAGAGTATTTTAGAAATCTCCTGGGATTCCTACATACAGCAATCTAGAGTTTTTATAGAATGGGAAATATGAGAGGAAAATGTCCAGACAGGTCTGAGCTTATAGGAAGTCTTTAATAACTGTGTGCTATCATCAGAGACAGGAAGTAATGAAGTACAAACCCTCCATTACTGTACTTAAGTCTATTTTTCTGGTATCAGTACTTTACTTCACTTTATTTTTTTAACAACCTTTTACTTTCACTCATTACATTGTTTACACAAACTTTCTACTTCTAATATTTTCAAACCAGACTTGTTACTTTAGTTTTAATCTATTTGGTGACATGATCAATATTTTTCTTCTCATTGCATGCTGTTTTCAGCCCATGAACCTATTTCTTTTAATTGCACGGCTTTTCCAGTCTACCACAACAAGTAAGGCAGAAGGCAACAAGAAGTATGGGGCTACATGTTCAGCCTGGATACATTCATTAAATAACAGCATTTTTTATTATTTTGTATTACTATATTAATATGACGTGAGGTCCAGTTATCAGCATGACACTAAAACAGGTAGTAGTAATGGCTACTTTTTACTTTATGTACATGTCAGAGCCCAAACTTCTTTACTTTATCTTGAGTTAAAAAGTATAATCTATACTTAAATTTTTATCAAACCAAGGTTACATTTTGAACCGTGAATTTTGTGTACCGTTAAACCCTTATAATGGGTCACACCCATAAATCAGTTAACTCTCATTACACTATGGAAATGTTGTTTATTACATATTGCTTATTATGGTAATTTAAATCATGTTCTTGTCAATCCAGTCTGTTTCAATAAACATCCAGCTTCTGTAAATAGTCACTAACATCAGGTTGGTCGAATCCAGCAAACTAAAAGCCTTAGGTTGGATAGCAGAACTATAAACTTTTGCAATGTTCATTATGTAAACTGAAGTCAAAAATGTCTGAGGGTGCAAGAGCGTGTAATTAGATCTAGAATGAAGAGCCCAAACTTAATAAGATGTTGCATTGCTTCATTGCCTGAAGAAACTGAGCAATTTATTGTTTTACTAAAAGTGGTTCAGTGCTGCTTTTTTTTTGGGGGGGGCCCCAGCTGAGGCAGATGAAGCCATTTTTTTTTTTAAATTATTATTATTAAATCAAATAATGATTTAATGGAAGGTCAAATTAAAAGAAATAATGTTGAAATACAACTGGTAATGTAAGAGGAATCAAAATAAGACAACAATAAACAGTATATGTTTCATTGGAAACTCTTTTGTTTAAAATATATAAAGGTACAGTACGGGAAATGGGGGAATCTCTCTGTCTGTACTGAAGATATAGCTGAGCTTAAGAACAAGCTCGCACACTTAACAGCTGAGTTTGTCTCAATTGAAAAACAAGTGGACCTTGAATCTCTGTTGAGACGAAATAACATTAGGATCGTCAGAGGGTTTCTAAGTACACTGTCACCAACACTACAGCTGTCACCACGTTGCTTAAGGAAGCTTTTAAGTTCCACTGTTAGCCCGGGTAAATAGAACATCCCAATCGAAACCCGAAACATGGTGGGCGACCACGCACCATTTTTTACCAGGTTTCATTATTATAGCAACTTCAAATGTTTTACAGCAGAGTCAACAGGATGGGGTTTGTTATGGACTTTTGTTTATGGCATGTCTCCGTATCATCTATAAGGGTGTTGAAAAAGACTTTGTTTCTGCAGACAAGGCCAAGAAATATATTTAAACGATGAACATTGGTTAGTGCTTCCACCTAATATGTTACAAAAGAGGGTAAAATTATGCTAATGTGAAAAGCTTCTGTTTTTCAAGGGGTATATCATTATTGGAAGCACATACTTGAGTATTAGTTAAGTATTAAGACTCTGTGGGAGTCATCTGTCTCTCAAATCTACTTCAGGCTCAGGTTATTTTCCGAGTTTTGTGACTTTTTGTGTAAATGATGAACATGGACATGAACAAAGAACTTTTCAGAACATTGAACATCAACTAAAACATTATCTTATACAAATACGCCAAGGTTTTGTGTTGTATGTAGAGCTGCAACAACTAATTATAACAAATGGCGTTATCGATTAGTTGGGCTGCTCAAGTTTCCGTTTAGCGTGAAGGCAAGATAACACAGCTGCCGCGACAATGGCGGAGAGTACAGGGTCAACTGGCAGCAGGAACAAGTGTGCGTCCCAAGTCATCCAAAGCATGGGAGCATTTTATATTAAACGCAACAACAAAAAAATTTACCTGGAAGTTATGCAAAACTAACTTTAACTTTAAACTACAATTTATTATTGTTAAATTTCATTTAATAATCCACCTTTTCTCAGGTCTAATTTAATCCATTATGACTATATAGATTAAACTATTTGCAGAATGTAGTCTCTTTTAATACAATATTGGGAACTGTGATCAATTTGAAATAGAAATATTATTTCTGAATCTCGCAAGTATGAATAAATAATCAGCATATACTAATAAATCTTAGCAAAACTCCGTCTCTGCTCACAACTGACAAAAAAGAAAATCCAAAGAAACTAACTCATTACACAATAAAGAAACATTGTAGATTACAC
>JAAIIK010000053.1:4571356-4631482 GCA_014706435.1 Silurus glanis | reverse complement strand
TGAAGTTCTTTTTCTATTGTTTGTTCTTAATGGTGGCTTTGATCAAAATTGCTTTTCTTAAAAGCATAAATTTTCTTATGTTGCAAACTTTCAGTACTTTAAAAAAGAAAGCTATTACTATAACATCTTTATAAATATATATATATATATTATTTATCTTTGTATTTTCTTTCCCTGTGAAAGCTATTTGACTATTTTGTCAAAGGATTGCCTGCCTGCCTATTGTTAAGAATCCTCACAGGCAATTTGAGTTCCACAGAAACCAATAAATCCTGGACGGTCGAAGGTCTTCACAGTACGCCACCTAAATCGATTTGGTAAAGACTCTGGATGCTGCAGTCCAGTCCTACTGGAATACCTTTTAACGAAAACAATATCATGCCTTTCATTGCAGCACAGAGTTATAGAGGCCAATCAATGCTAAATCACTTTAATCTGTATCACATCAATGCAGTGAAATGCTACATTTACATTATTCACCTCAATAATCCAGAAAGGCTTGGAAGAATTACATTTCTATTTTTGTTGCATACAAACCTTTGTCATGCAAATGAGGAGATGTTTGGGTAAAATGAGATTGTTAATTAAACAAAATCTCATCTTTTAATCATTGCTGTTCAGTTACTATACTTTATATGCAAATCACCCTATAAACATGAACATTATAGCTCTCAAATGGAAATGTAATGTTGTAAATGCCAAAAATTGCACAATATATGTTAATTGGAAATGGTTTAAACCTTTTAGCAAATTGTAAAGGAACTAAATTATTGAAAAGATATGAATCGCTAGAAAATAGTATGTACATGTCATATGTTCATGTTATTATGTGCTAAATACATCCTTGTCTAGAAATAAAATATATTTTAGTTAGGAGCTTGATATCACATTAATATACAGTAAATGCATGGTTTATGTAGTGGTGCAAAAGTATTTATTTATTGTGATTGGAAAAATCAGTATTGTACCTTTTAATAAAGTATCTACTTTCATATCACCAGTGGTGAATAGTAACAAAGTATTGCATTTTTTCACTGTACATAAACTCGTGTTTTTAAGTGTACTTTCTCAGAGTATTTTATTTATTTACTTTTTTTTTTTTTTTATTGAGTTCAATACATTGAAATGTGGAAAATGTTTTGAGACCACAGTCATAACTCCACAGTTCTTGTAAGAGCATCCACTGAGTAAGGGTTCTCTCACTTTGTGCTTGCAACAATAGACAACTCTCTTTTTAAAAAAGATATGCAGGAGAATTACACATTTAATTGAATGATTCAAATATGGTTCTTGTAGATGTTTTACTTTTATACTTTGATACTAAGTACAGTCAGATACGAGTACTTTTTTAGTTCTACTCAAGCAGTAAATGTAAAGGGGTCATTTTTACTTATATTGGAATAATATTTAAGCAGGGTATTTTTTTCTTTTTACATAAGTATAAGTCCTGATTTTGTTTACTCAGTCCAGAATGATCACAAAATGTTGAATGGTATGCATGCATTCTCTGTTTTTTCATTGTATGGCCAATGTCTACAAATTAGAACTTCATTGGCTGCTACATATTGCAGTATGACACATTAACCCTTCCCAGTCATGGGTTCAATACAAACTCATTTTCTACGGAGATTTCATAATTTTCCTATTTATTAAAGCAAAACCGCTGCAGTGACATTTTAACTGCTAGTATATTAATTCAACATATTTAAGAAATTAACCTTCTATAGTTTATCTAATTAGTTTTTAATGTGACCACTGTGTATTAAATATTTGAAACCAAAAATTTACATTTATTAACTAACTCTTATTTTAACAAGTTTATTATATATACACCTGTATAACATAAACTCAACAATATAACTCTTAGATTTGTTTTACTTGTACTTGTACTGTCTTCCAGTCTAGATTTAAAAGTCATGTAAGAGCCCAGATTTAAGAATGGTACTACATCTGTGTGTGCTGCCAGCTGTGCCATCATGCATGGCTGGCACTAGATGCTTTGGACAGGCCGTGTCCATGTTTATTCGGGCCACTGACACTCACAGATGCGTGTTAATCCAAAAGCCTCCATTCCCCTGCTCTTCATCATCACCTTCCCACTGGTCCGCCAGTTCCAGTGACATACTCCCTGAGCGAGTGTGTCTCGCTGTCGGCTACGTGAGCAAATTTTCACCCTAGCTACAGCACAATGTTTTTCCTAGGGACAGATTATGCAGTGTGAGCTAGGTATGTCTGAGACATGAAGGTGTTGTTTTATAGGTGAGAATAGTGGTTTGGTTCTTTTGTTCTCATACTGAATAGGTATAATATTGAGATAATAGAATTTTATTTTTTTTTATCAGTATTGCTTGTGAGACAAAGCTTTTTTGCCATCATTTAACATTTTATATTTTAGTATAGCAATTATTCTGTTTCTAAAAGTTTTCCTAGTTATTGTATCAGTGAGCTTTAAACAAGAGACTGTTGTCAGTAATAAGACCAAACTGATATCACTCAATCAGATAACGTCTAAATCAGAAAAGATTTGTTCACAAGAGGCAATTTTCTAGAAAAAAAAAAAAAAACTGCAAAGAAAAGGAACGCTGATAAGATGCCATTAGCCGGCTAATTTAACCAGCACTGTTTTAGTACTGTGAGGAAGCTTAACTACTGACTGAAATATATTGTGTATGTCATTTCTAGGCAAGTATGAGCTTAGCTGATCTTGGGAACGAAGGGGATGTTTGTAATTGGCTTAGACAGTTTCTTTAGGTATTAAAGTCTAAAGGGGGTGTTTATTTTTTAATGCGTTTGATTGCTCCTCATAATAATTCTGTAAGTCAATTTAGGTGGAGTTGTGCACAACTGAACATCACTTAAAAGTCACTGTTTTACTTTATTTGCTTTGAATTTAGTCATAAGTTATTCCCAGTCGCTCCCTTCTTACACAGTAAGCACTCTTCTGGCAGGGTGAAGTCTAACACATGCTTCTTTAAATGCATGTAAAGCCACAAAATTTTTCAAACTGCATTTCATGCACCCTGAATTCAATTACAGAAGACAAAGAATCTGCCTTATTTGGTATAAATTATTTGGAACTCCCATAATTATCAGTGTCAATTATATTCTCTTGGACTCCTGATTATCGGATTCCATTGGTTTTCTCGGATGCATGTGGTATTGACAGAGTTCACACTGAGAGATTCATCTATTCTTCCATTCCTACCTGAATAACAGAATTGTTTTTATTTTTTTTATTTTTTTTATGTCAGATTGTTTTAGAGAAATGTGATGATCCTTCTGCTCTCTGCTCCAATTTTTTTGGGTTTTTGTTCCAGTGACTTTCCTTGCTATAAAAATGCTGGTCTCCTTAGTTTGAGAGAAAGAGCTGTGGACACAAATGTGATTTATTTGACTTCAGGTTTTTATGCTTTAGTTAATTCTGCTTAATTCTTAATCAATAGTTTGAGTTTTTCTGTAGAATGTGACTTATATAGTTATTTTGTCGATCTAGTTCTGTTGAAAGAGTAGTAAAGGTAAAAATTGTGTTAGATTTTGTGTTAGTATTTGATGGAATTGTTATGTAATTTTTAAAACAAAGTGACCACCCATAGATTAAGAAAAATAGGATTTAACACAAATCAACAACAGATATTATTGATGTAGTAGCTCAGTACTTGTCTGAAAGACAGCTCTTCGCTAGCAAATTTCACATTGTAGTTCAGCAACGTTAAATATTTTCACAGGCAGGTGGAACACGTTAAATATTTTCACACCTTCAGGTGTTAATGAAACATCAGGGATCTTTATAGAAAAAGAGAAAAGTGCTAATATTCTTGCTAAAATATTTTGTGTATATTCATACAGCTGCTTATATATATATTTATATAATATATATATAATAAATATATATATTATACACAAAAAAAGATTAAAAAAAAAAAAAAAGACCAACACACCTCTAATATTGAATGGGCTATTAATTAATATTGAATAGAGGATTAAATCTTTTAAATAAAATAAATTACTATATTTTGTTTGTTATAATGAATTTAATATGGTGTTTATGCTATATGGTGTTTACATATCTTGTAATTGCAAAATATGGGGTTGTGTGTATGCATTTAGCATGCAAGGTATACTGCCACAGTGGTGGTTGATTGTGTAAATAAATACAACTGAATGGCAGTTTCCAAGTTTCAAGTTTCAGTGAAGAAGTTGCATATGACTATTGTTGTGCAGGTTAATAGTTTTACATTGCTATTGGTCAAGTAGGTTGTCTGCTTGTGGTATACCTCTACAAGCAGAGGTGGAGTTGTTCTGGACTTAATCATTTATAGAGCATCTGCCTCTCAAGAATTGGGTATGATTAACTGTCCAGTAACTTTAAATTTCCAGTAAATTTGTTTTAGTTGATTGCAATGAATGCTATCAGTATGTGTCACAGTCTGTTGTAAACCAATATACACTATATAATGTATGTTTATAGTAATAGTAATATAGTAAATACATGAATAAATCATCCATTTTAGGAAAGACTTCAACAATAATATTATAAAGCATTTGTATTGTAGGATGCAAAGCAAAATAAATAGAAAATTACACGTACACTTTACTGAAATTGAATCCTTTGAGTGGAAACACAAGTCGTGTCAGTCTGGCACCTTTAAAGGTGAGAGGAAGAGCTCATTTCATTGCTTTGGCAAAGTATGTTTAAGTAAAGATGGAGGGCCTATCTTACTGATAAATTGCTTTAGCAAAAGGAAAAGGACAATACAATTAAATGTTTTGTTGTCGGTTGCAAAGCACTATTATCAAATATTTTGCAAGCTGTGAATACAAATTGTTAATTTGGTCGATTCACTACTTAGAAACTTCTACACCCAGTGATAAATCCGAATTTCCTTTTTGTGTAGGAGCTGACTTTTTTGATTTGTCTTGATACTCTAACAAGTCAATCATATATTTTTCTTAGAATCTTTGCTGTATTGCCTAAAACAGAGTTACTTTATTGTTATACATTTCCAAATGGGTTAAAACATAATAGTCCAATACAAAAAAACATTTCAGAAATTTTATTCATTGTGATATTGATAATCTTCTTTTCAAAATAAATTGCTGTATTGTGACTAGGCTACTAAAAAAAAAAAAAACTAAAAGATCAGTCTCTGCAGGACCTCTTGTATCTGTCCTCCAGATTCATTGTGCATCATTATTGCTTTGGATCACTGACTCGAATGTACAAGCCCTGTCTAATCTGTATCTGTTATGCAGCTGCCGAACCTAAAGGCCAGCCCAGTCCACTGCTAAGGGCATAGTGTAGCTTTACTGCTGCACCCTAAATCAGTACTAAGCAAAACTCCAACAATACAAAAATTAAGGTTAGTGTGTCAATACATTATTCTAAAATTATTATTATATTGTTGTTCCTAGAATGGCTCTTGAATGTGTTGCTCCCACTCTGAAGCATGGAGGAGGTGTGATGGTTTGGGGTGCTTTGCTAGTGACACTATTGAAGATTTAGTCAAAATTGAGAATGCACTTAACCAGCAATGCTCCCACAGTATTTTGCAGCAATGTGCCATCCCATCTTGTTTACACTTAGTGGGACCATAATTTGTTTTCCAACAAGACAATGAAACAATAAAAAAGAAAGCTCTGCCTGGTGAACCATTGCCTGTCGTCTCCTTTTTCCAACTAGAACCAGTGAGATCTGTTACAAAGCTATTTGTGCAAAAAGGAGTGTGATGGAGTGCTGCTTTGTATGACCTGGCCTCCACAATCATCCGATCTAAATCTACTTGAGATAATTGGGGATGAGTTGGACCAGAGCATGAAGGACCAACAAACAAGCACTCAATATCTCTGGGAACCTTTTAAGATTGTTGAAAAACCATTCCAGGTGATTTCCTTCAAAAACTGTGTGCATTTGTACCTAGAAGAATTGAGGCTGTTTTTTCAGGCAAAGGATGGCTACACCAAATATTGATTTGATTTGGATTTCTCTTCTGTTTATTTACTTTTAATTGTATTATTTAATAGAAAACAATTAACACTATCTAAAATAAACTATTAATACACATGGAAAAAAATATTTTTTGGAAAGAACTCTGTTGCATTTGTTCACACAATTGTTGTAATTGTAGGTAGCTTTGCTTCTATCCTTCTGTCTTGTTTATTTTAAACCAGCTAGATAGGTTAAAGTCTGTCACGATCAGGACCACGTGGAGGATGTGGGAGTAAATCAATCAAGCGGTACCAGGAGCATGGACCAACTGGGAATACTGGCGGTAAAGAGTCGGGTAGATCGGGCAGGTGATTAGAGCAGGGCGAGGCTGAGTGAGAGCCTTGGAGGGAGGCGTGGCAGGTGGCTCCCTGACAAAGTCTAAGTAGTTCTGTTACAGTTTTGTTTGGGACATTGTCTTGCTGTAAATTGATCCTCTGGCCAAATAGGCATATACTAGAGGGTATTGCATGGTGCTGCAAAATGCTCTGGTAGACGGTTTAGAGTGAGCCAATCGGCAGCGGGGCTCATTGGCGAGAAAGAGAACTCTGATTGGCTATTCTGCTTTGCGACTGAGCACATGAGAAAAAAAAAAACTGCCAAAAGCAAACAATGAAAGAGGGAACGCACAAAAACTTGTCATTATTGCTCTTGTGCACGGTGTGGTGTGTCAGATGCACCTGCCTAATAATCGCCTTAATTTGCAGCACAATCAGCCGATGCTGATTAATGAATAAAAGGGCAAAAATCTGCCCGGCTGATCAGTCTTAAAATACGTTTTTTAAAATAGGGTAAATACAACCTCAGATGTACAAGAAATTATTTACTTTTACAAAAATCAATCTGAAACTATGTAACGAAATACACTTCATAAGTCAGTAGTTTGTAAAAACCACCTTGGGAGCAGGAAATTGAATCTTTGTTCTGTTGCATGACCCAATTTCGGCCAAGCTTTAGTTGTCGATGGCTTCACATTTGAGTCTAGAATACTTTGCTATACAGAGGGGTTCATGGTCAAATTAAGGGCTGCAATTCGCAAGGTTCTGTGGCTCCAAAACAAAACCAAATTATCATGCCTTGACAGTTGGTATCGGGTGTTTTGGTTTCGCCAAGTTTGTCTCAGTGCATTATGGCCAAACATTTCTACTTTGGTCTCGTCTATCCAGTCGTCTTGTGGTTTTGTAAAGATGCAACTTTGAAAACCTTGCTGCCATGTTCCTTTTAAAAAGTAAAGGCTTTTTCTGAGCAGACCTTCCAAAACCCCATTTGTTCAGTATTTTTCTAATTGTACTGTTATGGATTTTTTAATTTTACATGCTAACTGAGGCCTGTAGTTCATGAGATTCTGGATAATTTGGGCTTTTTGCAATTTCTCTAAAAATTGCATTGTCAGACCCTGGGGTAAATTTGTGGGACATCACCTCCTGGAAAGACTGGCAGCTATCTTGAATGTTGTACACTTCTGTAAAATGTAGAATGATTAAAATTTCTTTCTGCTTTTTTGATGCTTGTAATTGTCTTTTTTACCCTGTATATATTGCATTATTTAACTGTCTGGTTTACTATTCTGTTACACTATGTCTGTACTTCTCCTGCACTGGAAGCTCCTGACACCAAGTCAAATTCCTTGTGTGTGTAAGCATACTTGGTAATAAAGCTATTACTGATTCTGATTTCTGATTCTGATGACCCTTTTCAGATTGATAGGCAGCAACAAGGTAATTAAGGTCGTTGCTGATATCTTTCCTTCATGGCATCTTGTTAACACATACACCTAAATGTTTCAGAACATCAAACTGATAAAACTTTATATTTTTTGCTCTTAGATTTTTCACAAATAGTTTCTCCATTTTTGCTAGATTTTCAAAAATAAATAATTACAAGGTATAATATGTCATGTGTTGTTGTTCAGGTTTCAGGTACTGAGGTTTTACGTCTCAAATTTATTTAATTGCATATACAGTATGTCTTATAAGCTTTATTACAGTTACTGACTAAACAATTATAGATAGCTGAATGACATTTGTGAAGTTGAAAAATGTAATAAGCTGTAGCTTTACAGTATGTGTAAATAACACAGAGTTATGAATTAATTGAAGAATAGCTCTTGAAACCAACTAAGTGGTTGCAGGTGGAATTACCCTACATTTTTACTGCATAATGGAAATGATTGTTTTGCTGTCAGCATTTAAATTCTTAAAGCACTTCCAAGTTTAATTTCATCTGCTTTTATGAAGCCAGCACAAATGGCTGCAATTTGTTTGCTACGGTTTACAGAACTGCACAGGTGAGAGAGGCAGTTTTCTGTCATAAATGTTTATACCTAATTAGCACTACTGCGTTTTTGTTTTGTGTATTTCTGAGCTGAATGCAGGCCTGCAGCGACTTATCATAATCTTGCTTGTTCCAGAGAACACTAAGAAATTTAGACATGTGACCATGGTTAAACTGCTGAGACAGGAAGTTCAAACTGAAACATTTCTGATACAGATTTTGTTCAGAAAACGTCTCTAGGTTACATATGTAACCCTAGTTCCCTGAGGGAACGAGATGCTGAGTCGTAATGCTTTGGGAACACGACTGCGTTGTCCATGCTCTGAGTAATGAGTCTAATCATTCAAAATTGAAGACAGGCTGTCACCGGCGGGGTGACGTCACGACCAGGCAGTATAAAGTGCACCTGGAGAGAAGACTGCTTCAGCTTCTGTTTCCGTGAAGGAAGCGCTGAAGGGGCTAGAGACGCAGCATCTCGTTCCCTCAGGGAGCTAGGGTTACATACGTAACCTAGAGATGTTCCATTTCAGGAACTAGTCTAATAACACCACACTGACCAGTCCCTGACTAGTGTGAATGAGTACAACCGAGTCAAAGGGCAGAGGTGCCAGGAGTTGCACAGAGGTCACGGTTGTAAAACCTGGTGAAGGTGAGCGGGTTGGACCACCCTGCAGCATCACAGATGTCTTGGAGGGACACTCCAGAGGACCAAGCCTTAGAGGCTGCCACACTCCAGGACGAGTGAGCTCTGACCCCGAATGGCGAGGGGAGACCAGAGAACCCATAAGAATACGTGATAGCATCAATAACCCAGCTGCTGAGCGTCTGCTTATGAGCAGGTAGGCCTCTCCTCGGAGGGCCCTAGCAGATTAAAAGTTTTTCTGACTTTCTTCAGGGACTCATACGGTGGAGGGTTGAATGCCTGGAGCCTGACAGGTCAAGGGATGAGCGAGGGCACCTTGAGGACGTAAACCGCTCTAGGGTGCAGGAAGGCACTGGTCATGCCTGGAGTAAACTCCAGGAAAGAGGGGGCCACAGAGAGGGCCTGTAAATCACCTACTCTCCTCAGAGAGCAGATGGCCAGCAAGAAAGCGGTCTTGATCGACAAGTGCCTCCACAAAGTCTCGGCCAGAGGCTCGAAGGGGGGCTCGGATAGAGCCTCCAACACTACGGCCAGGTCCCAACCAGGCACTCTGGGACACACCGGAGGCCTCAGCCTCCGGGTGCTGCTCTGCCTAGTGAATGCCCGGACACGGGGGCGTGATACGCCGAAATGGCGGACGCATAGACTTTAATGATGGACAGAGCCACCCTTTTGCGAACTGCTCCTGCAGAAACTCCAGCACTGAACCACCCGGGCATTGGACTGGGTCCAATCGGCACCATGCAGTGAACAGATGCCATCTCGTGGCATACGACCTCCGAGCGGACTACACATGATGGCCTCTGAGGTCCGGGAGGAAGTGTGGGAGTGCGGGAGGAAGCCAGAAGCACGGCCATCATTTCTAGGCAATTGATGAGGCACCTCAGATGGACACTGTCCCAAAGACCTTGTGCAGAGTGACCACTCATGACCGCTCCCCATCCCGTGAGGGACGCATCCGTTGTAAGCACAATGCGATGACCGGGAACTCTCAACACCGGGCCTTGGAGTAGGAACCCGGGATCTCTCCACGCATCTAAGGCACGTAGGCATCGCCGTGTGACCTTGATCGTGCAGAGGGGATTGCCCCCTCCGAGAGAACCCCCGGGCTCTGAGCCACCACTTAAGAGGTCTCATGTACAGGAGGCCAAGTGGAATGACACTGGACGCTGCTGCCATGTGCCGAGCAGTCTCTGGAACTGCTTGACAGTGAGTGACTGCCCTTCTCTGACCTTCCTGTCTGCCGTGAGGATGGACGCTATGCGGGCAGGGGAAAACTGCGCGTGCATAGTCGCCAAATCCCAAATGACGCCGAGATAGGTGGTTGTCTGTGAAGGATTCAGCCGAAACCCCAGCTCCATTATGTGAGCGAGAATGACATCTTGATGCGGCACTGCTAACTGCTCTGAATGAGCAAATATCAACCAATCGTCAATATAATTGAGGATACGGATGCCCTGAAGTCTCAGTGGAGCCAGAGCCACATCGACACACTTTGTATAGGAGCGGGGTGACAGGGCAAGACAGGGCAAGAATGGAATAACCCAATATATAGGGGGTTTTAGGGAAGATGCCACACCCGGGGAGAGATAGTGTGCTAGTGTCTCTTCAACCCGTGGCATGACACTATAGCCATAATCCCTAAGCCCAGAGACGTTGGAATAAACCGTGGTCTTGGGGCTGAAGGGGCGGGACGAGAAAGGCCATGCCCAGGACCTGGACACTTCGAGACAAGCCCCGACATGGAGGCCCAAAGCGTTTCGACGCAGCTTGAGTTCCTGAAAGGGAACAGCCTTTCTCTTTTATCTCAGTCAAATAATCCCTTTTGCCATGGGCCATTCAGCATGTTCAAATGTGTCATTATTCTGTTATTGCCCATATGCTGTGCAATCATGTGAAGCATTTGTTGCTAAAAGAGCAGCACACAGGGTGAAACGCCAATGCTTAAGGTGAAAAGCAACCCTGCAATCAAGAAGTAGAGACACTGAAATTATTCTCATAATAACTTTGCTGCAAATCTGATTGGAATGCTTTGTTTTAGAATGAAATGGGGGTTGCAGAACAAAGTGGTCATAACTGGATGATTGGGAATGACAATTGTATATCTGCCATATGGAATATGGACTTGCTGGGATATCACTATAATCAGCATTCTCTCACTCTCACTGATAATGTGCAGTTAGCCAGATGAACAAGCATGTGGTAGATATTTAGTTTCCAAACTTGCTGTTTGTTGTCTTACTGTGCAGGATTAAGTGTAATTTTTTTGCCTGCCTACCTGCTCTGTTTTTTGCTATATTTGCTTACTTCATATTGTCTTTTAGAATCTAGCTTGTGCTCAACAATACTTTCAACTGATTTTTTTTACAAACTTAAAACTGGTTATGCAAAATCCTAATAAAATTAAAAGAGGGCTAACATGGTCATAGCCATTGCTAAATCCAGGAGCTGCTTTTCTTCATCATTTGTATATGTGATCCAAAAAAATCTCACATTGTCTAAAATCAGAAACATATTTTAGTGTTAGTTTATTCATTCATTTATTCATTTATTTATTCAAATTACAGGTAGTCCCAGAGTTACCATGGTTCCATGAATGATTTTTCAAACCTACGATGATGACAGTGATATGAAAGAAATGTAAAAATAGAATTTTTTTGCAGCCCATCTTAATTTCCATACCATACATTGGGATGCTGCCAGGATGTACACATCTCCCATTTTGTGAGATTTTTCACAAGTATTTTTCAGTATTTTTACCAGCGTTTGACCAGAGTTCAGTTGTCTCTATGTTAGAAATAGTCTCTATGTTAAAATATTTTATTTCGTGTGTTTTCGGGAGTTTCAAAGCTCAATTTTAGCTCTTGTCTTTCTCCTTTTTATTGGCCCAGCCTGACATTGAACATGCATCCGGCTCCACCAACCATTCGTGAACCTGCGCTCGTCCACCCATTCACTGCCACATACTTATATAATGTATAGTTTATACATTATGTTACTGTACATTCATTTGCTTTGCTAAATTATGTACTGTAATTTGTTAAATTATTACCACATTACAGTATACTCCCCTATACTGATCACCACTCTTTAAGATTACTGGATAGGCTAGGCCATGTCTCAACTTACGATATTTTCAAGTTACTGTGTCGTCATCTCCATCGTAAGTCAGGCACTATCTGTATTGATCAACTACTTTATTCTAGTTAGCTCATGGTGGATCCAGAAAGTATTTTAGGAACAATCAGTAGTGACGTGGTATACACTTAAGCACTTATCATATTGTATAAGTCGTTAATCAACTTTAGTTTTCTAACCATGTATCAGTACATCTTTTTTTTGCATATTTAATGTTGCGGTTCATTGAAGCATACGCATTTATTTAATTTTTGTGTAAAGCAGCTCAATAAACCAGAGATTAGCTCTTCTTCTGACTTAAGGCATTTAAAAAACTTACATATTTTACATTTTATTTGGTCTAATTTGTCAGATGAAGCCTTGTTTAAGAAAAAAAAGCAATTATGAAAGCTGAATGTGTAAAATTGAACTTACAGAAAAGTTTTTTTACCCCAACATCAAAATCAAACAGATTTGTCTATGTTCAGTGGTAACATGAAGTGAGATAAACAGACAAAACATGCTCATGACCTACCGTAATTTCCGGACTATTAAGCGCACCCATATATAAGCTGCACCCACTGAATTTGACAAAGATTTTTATTTTGAACATAAATAAGCCGCATCTGTGTATAAGCCGCAGGTGTCTACACTGAAACTAATGAACTTTACACAGGCTTTAACGAAAGACAGTGTCTGTTACACGGGTAAAATATGTTGTGGCTCCTTTAAGAGCAGAGCAGCATTTTGGGAATAGGCTGCCGCCGCATTTTTCCGGTATTACTGCATGTGTGCAAGACCGAGGAATATGTCCTTATTATTTTCTGATGCTCATTTCTAAGTTTCTTTGACTAACCCATAATGCTGTTGCCAAGAAAAATAAAAAATCACGAGTTTTGGAAACCTGTCTGTGCTTATATGATTTCTGTTGCAACTGGAGTTAGCGAGCTCTCCCTTCACCCAGACTCAACGCGTAACAACGGCTTGTATTTAAACAGTAGCCTACCAAGAAAGTCATTGTTCACTGTCTTCCTCCTTCCTTTTACAACTATTTCTCTCGGGAGTTTATCTTTTGGCATCGTCGTGCGTTTAAAAAAAACGTTTTTCTCCCGATGCCGTGCAGCTCAGAACACAGGTGAGGTGTGTTTTTTCGTTTCCGTTCGGAAATGTCATTGGTCTAATGTTATGGGGATCAGTTTTTGGGCTTGAAGTTTGTGAAACCGGGAAAAACCCAGAAAAAATTCATAAATAAGCCGCTTCGTTGTTTAAGCCGCGGGGTTCAAAACGTGGGAAAAAAGTAGCAGCTTATAGTCCGAAAAATACGGTAATAACTATTTAAGCAGTAATTGTAAGTGTTGTTTATATTTAGTCATGGGTAGTTGCTTAGCTGAATCAATTTGAGTCTTAAATTTGTCAGTCTGTAAAGTAAAATGATCCAGGCCATCTGTCAGAGCAAATATTTAAACCCACCCAGAATTTTAATAGCATGCACAATATAGCTGAGTGATGCAGGAAACAACATTCGCTACATTTTTCTTTTGTTCTTGTCTCCCTTGAATCGTTTCTCATGCATGCACTTTCTATTCGGATTAGAGCGAGTTGCTTAGACGGGTTGTGTGAAATATTGTCTGTGTTGGTCCACTAATACCCCGAAGCCTAAAGCTAGTTTCAGAGTGCTTCCTTCTGCAGTGTATGTCTTTTAAATGGCCAACGGCTTATCACGCTCACACACTGCACGCTGCCAAGTGGATTGGATTGTTCCTTCTGGATTAAGCACTGAAATAACACAGCAGTACCTTGACAGAGTGTGGATGGTATTTCTGCATGCTGCCATCATTTTTATTATCACCAGCAGCAACCTTACTGCTACGGTGCAGGTTAGAGGCGGATGCGTTTTAGTTTTGCGCATCTACATTAATGATTGCATGTTAGGTACACTCTAAACTGTATTTTTACATCAGTTTGATATTACAGTAGTTGCCTAGCTGTCTGTTACACTTTCTGATATTATTATGAGTTTACAAAAAATTTCAAACCAACTTTATTATTCTATATAATAATTTTTAACTACTGCAGTCAGTACTATTGAATTAGCCAAGTTTTTTTTAATTTTAATTATACAGACACTTCTATTTGTGAATTCTAAGACAAAACTTTACAATTATTTAATCGCTGAATTACACTTGTATGTATTATGTTGTGTCTGGGTGTTAAATTTCCCTCTTTAAATGTATCCAAATGATCATGCCTTTAATAACCCCCCACCCAAAAAAAACCCAAAGAATTTGTTTTATAGCAAAATACAGGTCAAAAGTATTTCAGGGAGCCTTCATATAACGTTGTTTTTTTCCTAATCACTACAACAAACTAATTTGTGTCTTGGGAGAAAAAATATTTAGAATATGCTTGAGTTGCTGTGAGTCAGCCTGACAATCTTGTAATAGTTATTCACAGTCAGCGTTGGGTCAAGGGTGTCAGGTCCAATTTGGCGGAAAATTTATATGCTTACACCGTACGCCAACTCAGATACATCAAACATTATCACGGTTCAACTTTAGGCAGGAGGCAAGTCCGTGCAGTGAAATTTGTAAGATTTGGTTTTTCTGAACTTTCTGTTCAGAATTCAAAGGTTAGGTTGTTATGTAGTTAATGAACATTGGCTGAATGTTTATAATTTATCTATGGTTGAGCTTTGCCCCACCTGTTCTTATGCATCATTCTTATTATCTTGAGTCGCTACTCAATAAGACCGCTTTTTAAAATGGGGTTAAACCAAGATACTGACGAGTGGGTTGACTGACATCACCAACAAAATGTGCTACATCCTGTTAATAGACATTGTCAAGTGAGTTTTATTTTAAATATTGATCCATGTCCAAATATGACTGGTTACAGTACTAATGCCAATCCTGGTCATGTTGACCATTATCATATTTAGTCTGTCAGTCTGATTATAGTCCTATGCTTATTCATTTTTTTCTCTTTTGAAATGACTGATAGTCCGTTAATTAGTTTCCATTTTTCAGTGTTGATTTTTTAATGAGGCTACAAAGACATGCGGGCAGAGAGGAGCCCTATGGCAACCACAGTGCCATAGTAATCATAATAGTGCTCATTTTTAAAGGCTAATGCAAAAGTATGTTTTAAAGGTACACTGCAAGATTCTGCTTTTTCTGTAAACTTTCTAAACATAGCAGCTCACATGGAAAATAGGATTGTGTCTTATTCCTGACTGTGTCTTATCTACTGGCATAATGTTATAAAACATCTTTATTTTTATGAAACAGATGCTTGTTGGCTATGTTAATTGATATTTTAACTAATTGCTTTGGTTTTATACTGATTGGATTTAAAGGTTTCAGTGGTTGGAGTAATTTTAAATGTTTTATTTTCACAGAAGAACGCTGGAGGTGTAGTTTAATCTTGAAAATAAATCTATGTATCTGTTTCCATATGTGGAGCATCATCAATTCAGCACTATTCATTCATCCATTCATCTTCTCCCGCTTATCCGAATTCGGGTCGCGGGGGCAGCAGTCTAGCAGATTCCCTAGACACTTCTCCGTGTCCAGGGATCGGGTTGTCAAGACCCCCGCCTTCGACTGCTGCCCGATCCTCTCAGCACCGGTCCCTTACGGTCCCTCCTGCAGGTGGTGAGCCCACGGGAAGGCGGCCCCACGTCGCTCCTTCGGCGCCATACCGGGCGACGTCACGGTCCTTGATTTATTTTTTTCTCGTAAGGGTTTTTTGAACCGCTCTTAGTCTGACCCGTCGCCTAGGACCTGTTTGCCTTGGGAGACCCTACCAGGGGCATATAGCCCTGGACAACATAGCTCCTAGGGTCATTCGGGTACTCAAACCCCTCCACCACGTTAAGGTGGCAGTTCAAGGAGGGGCAATTCAGCACTACCGATAGGTAAAAAAAAAAATTATTCCTTGATTTGAAAGTCTCCATGATTCACACCTAAAACACCACGAAACTCGTTACAGTCACAAAATAAAATTGAGTATGAAAGCAGTTTTTCAAATGAAAGGATTTGCATCAACATATTTACATGAATATGATGTTCCTTTTTTTTTATAAACAAGAATGCCAGGCTTTTTGAAGCTGTGTAGGTTACAGTTTTTACTTAACACAAGTCTCAACACAAAATTAGATCCCTATGATTCAAGCTTTTCTAACAATTGGCTACATTCTACAGACTGATTGTTTGAGTGTCAGTAGAGTAATATGTTGTGTTTAAGTGTTTATATGCCTAAATCTAATTTGAATATTTTGGCCTGGACCATATGTATTAATTAAGATGAGTTTTGAAAAATAAATGCACTTCCACATGTATTAGTCTGTGTGCTATTTGGTTTGGTTTTACATTTATATGCAAATGAACAAAATCAAATTAAAACCTTGGTTGAGGAACGTGTCATCCTCGCTTAGTGCATAGATTTGTCGAATATATATGAAAGTTAAAACAAACTTTTGCCAAGCATACATAGAAATCAAACATTGAGCATGGAAAACACTAAGCTGGCACTAATACATTTCTAGATAATTATATCATTATTAAATTTTAAACATTTTATGTTTCATCCAGTGCTTATAGGTTTGCTAACTTCATTTGGGTCATTTCAGAGCTCTTTGCAATTGAACTGCGCTAGAGTTAACTTCAGACCAGACCAAGACGATATGAGCAATGTGGTTTTGGTATTTGAAGGTCTGACATCTTTGCTGTGCTCAGCATAGCTGTAAAGACTGCTTATTTGAGTTACAATAGCCTTTCTGTCAGCTAGTACCAGTCCAGCAATTCTCCTGTGACCTTTCTCCTCACCAAGGCAATTTCACTTGCAGAATTTTCTTTTAAACATTTTGTGTAAACTCCAAAGACAGTTCAAAATCCATGAGATCAGCAGTGTTTCAATACTGTTTTGTACAAACAACCATGCAATGGTCATAGTTACTTAGATCACATAATCCCCTATTCTGATGTTTGATCAGATCACAGAAGCTGTTCATCAGCATCTGCATGATTTTTTGCATTGTATTGTTGTCACATGATTTGCTGATTGTGTAATTGCATAAATATTTAGGTGTAAATCTGACTACTAATTAAATGGCCGCCATTAATTTTTTATTTTTTCTAGAATCATGTCTTCTCTGTTCTGATTGTACACAAGGTAATTCTGTTGTACAATGATCATTCTTGGATATTGCACATAATTAGACCTCCTAGTATAATGGGATGTGGTGTCCAACTTTACAAATCATCATATTATGGGAGTTCTTTGATAATACACTGAATGTTTTAACAAATCACTGAACTAAAGTTGCTCTAATAGCTGCAGGAATCATGCTGTGTTTGATAAAATGTGCTGAGCTGCAGTAATAAATCATATTTGGCCCCATAGAGAGAAGACATGTCAAGTAAAAGACTACAAACTGCTGCAGAGCACATGCTCAACATATTTCAGTATATAGTATACTGTTTTTCTCAACAACATAGCTATTGAAATAAGGTATCACTTCCTGGAAACTCAGCCATTGACCTAAGCTGTGTGAATATAGACAGCACTTATTTATTCAGTTTTGAAATCGAAATACAATAGATAAAAATGTGCAAAAAATATGATTATTGTACCAATAACTGTATAGTGTCCCAGCTGTCTTCAACAATTCATGTAGGGTTCTTGTATAACTTAGAGGACACATTCTATCCTAAAAACAAAAGGCTTTTCTTTTTCGCTTTTAAATTAGACTGTTTAGAGCACAAATTGAAAAGGCAGCTTAATGATTGCTGAATGGCCTCCCCTGTTGTGAACAAGACAAGGAGACTTCAGCAAATGAGATGTGCATCGGTGCACAAAGATTAATGGCCCCTTTGAACCTGGATATTGCAGCGCCGACAATAATCAGAGGCGCTTCTCTAATCTGGGGTCTTATGAGTCCCATCCTGTATGTGTGTCTGATTGAGAGAGTGTACACTTCAGTGCTTCAGGTTTTTACCTAGCTTCTTCCAGCTGTCCAGTGCTGAATGTATTATGGGAATTATATCAAAGTCAGCAATTCACACTATGCTTATCTCCAACATGCAGGGCTTTAGTGTTGATGACTGATGAGTAGAAAGGATATGATGATGTCAGTGGTGGCTGGTAGTTTCTAAAATAGGGGAAACAGCAGACAATTGTTGGCTACTGATGTATACTGTATATTTATTTATTTGAGGGTGTTTTGTGTCACACTGGCTTTCTGTTTAATATGCAGTCTCTCCTCATGAGTAAGCACATCAAAAGGCTATTTTTCAACATTAGATAATTATTTTTTTTTAGTTCCTGCTGTGTCATGCCAAAAAAAAAATGTTTTGGTCACAGATACATTTACAAGGTGTCAGGCGAAAGAACGTGCCGGAAAACCGAAGTGAAATCCACAAAGGTTTTTAATGAAAAAATAAAGAGCAAGGCAGAAAACGGCAAAACCGCAACGAAACTTCAGGTTAACTAACTATGGCTAGACAAACTATGGCTAGACAAAATACACAGAGTCCGGTAAACAACAATTATTGGCTAGTGGCAATACAACATGCCATACATTTGTGAGTTTTGGTTTCTGTTCTGTTTGTTATTATTTATCCTGTCACCAGTAGCACAGCACAAAGTTGTACACATAAAATTAATGTTTGCCTGGTCAAAATTATAATTTACCAAAAAAAAGCTACAAAGTTCATCATAAAATTGTTTCAGACATTTCATATCTATTTTGTTGTAATTGTATGTTAAGAACTAGCCAATGGTTAAGTGTCTCCATCTTCATTGAGCCTTTGTGCATAAGTAGTGTTTTTATGCAAACCTTTAAATTTCATAAGGAAAAGATGTTGCTCTCTGATCCCCTCTTTCAACCAACACACTCAGCAATGAGTCATCAAGCCATGTAGGCCTGTGAGGACCTTTTAAAAAACTGTAGATGTGATATTCAACATCTAATGTGATTACTGTAACACCTTAAACATCCCCCTCCTTGAACTGCCACCTTAACGTGGTGGAGGGGTTTGAGTACCCGAATGACCCTAGGAGCTATGTTGTCCGGGGCTATATGCCCCTGGTAGGGTCTCCCAAGGCAAACAGGTCCTAGGCGACGGGTCAGACTAAGAGCGGTTCAAAAAACCCTTATGAGAAAAAACAGATCAAGGACCGTGACGTCGCCCGGTATGGCGCAGCCGGGGCCCCACCCTGGAGCCAGGCCCGGGGTTGGGGCTCGTATGCGAGCGCCTGGTGGCCGGGCCTTCCCCCATGGGGTCCGGCCGGGCTCAGCCCGAAGGAGCGACGTGGGGCCGCCTTCCAGTGGGCTCACCACCTGCAGGAGGGACCGTAAGGGGTCGGTGCTGAGAGGATCGGGCAGCAGTCGAAGGCGGGGGCCTCGACAACCCGATCCCTGGACACGGAAGCTAGCCCTAGGGACGTGGAATGTCACCTCGCTGGCGGGGAAGGAGCCTGAGATTGTGCGTGAGGTTGAGAGGTTCCGACTAGAGATAGTCGGGATCACCTCTACGCACGGCTTGGGCTCTGGAACCACACTCCTCGAGAGAGGATGGACTCTTCACCACTCTGGAGTTGCCCATGGTGAAAGGCGGCGGGCTGGTGTGGGTTTGCTTATAGCCCCCCAGCTCAGCCGCCATGTGTTGGAGTTTACCCCGGTGAATGAGAGGGTCGTTTCCCTGCGCCTACGGGTCGGGGATAGGTCTCTCACTGTCGTGTGTGCCTACGGGCCAAACGGCAGTGTAGAGTACCCGGCCTTCTTGGGGTCTCTGGGAGGGGTGCTGGACAGTGCTCCGACTGGGGACTCCGTCGTTCTACTGGGAGACTTCAATGCCCACGTGGGCAGCGACAGTGATACCTGGAGGGGCGTGATTGGGAGGAACGGCCCCCCTGATCTGAACCCGAGCGGTGTTCAGTTATTGGACTTCTGTGCTAGTTACAGTTTGTCCATAACGAACACCATGTTCAAGCATAAGGGTGTCCATCAGTGCACGTGGCACCAGGACACCCTAGGCCGTAGGTCGATGATCGACTTTGTGGTCGTTTCATCTGACCTGCGGCCGTATGTCTTGGACACTCGGGTAAAGAGAGGGGCGGAGCTGTCAACTGATCACCACCTGGTGGTGAGTTGGATCCGATGGCGGGGGAGGAAGCTGGACAGACTCGGCAGACCCAAGCGTACTGTGAGGGTCTGCTGGGAACGTTTGGCCGAGTCTCCTGTCAGAGAGATCTTCAACTCCCACCTCCGGCGGAGCTTTGACCGGATCCCGAGGGAGGCCGGAGATATTGAGTCCGAGTGGACCATGTTCTCCACCTCCATTGTCGAAGCGGCCGCTCGGAGCTGTGGCCGTAAGGTCTCCGGTGCCTGTTGAGGCGGCAATCCCCGAACCCGGTGGTGGAAACCGGAAGTAAGGGATGCTGTCAAACTGAAGAAGGAGTCCTATCGGGCCTGGTTGGCTTGTGGGACTCCTGAGGCAGCTGACAGGTACCGGCAGGCCAAGCGAACTGCAGCCCGGGTGGTTGTGGAGGCAAAAACTCGGGCCTGGGAGGAGTTCGGTGAGGCCATGGAGAAGGACTATCGGCTGGCCTCGAAGAGATTCTGGCAAACCGTCCGGCGCCTCAGGAGAGGGAAGCAGTGCCCTACCAATGCTGTTTACAGTGGAGGTGGGGAGCTGTTGACCTCAACTGGGGATGTCGTTGGACGGTGGAAAGAATACTTCGAGGATCTCCTCAATCCCGCCGTCACGTCTTCCATTGAGGAAGCAGAGGCTGAGGGCTCAGAGGTGGACTCGTCCATCACCCAAGCTGAAGTCACCGAGGTAGTAAAGAAACTCCTCGGTGGCAAGGCACCGGGGGTGGATGAGATCCGCCCTGAGTACCTCAAGTCTCTGGATGTTGTGGGGCTGTCTTGGCTGACACGCCTCTGCAGCATCGCGTGGCGGTCGGGGACAGTGCCTCTGGAATGGCAGACCGGGGTGGTGGTCCCTCTTTTTAAGAAGGGGGACCGGAGGGTGTGTTCCAACTATAGGGGGATCACACTTCTCAGCCTACCTGGGAAAGTCTATGCCAGGGTACTGGAGAGGAGAATACGGCCGATAGTAGAACCTCAGATTCAGGAGGAACAGTGTGGTTTTCGTCCAGGCCGTGGAACACTGGACCAGCTCTATACCCTCTACAGGGTGCTGGAGGGTTCATGGGAGTTTGCCCAACCAGTCCACATGTGTTTTGTGGATTTGGAAAAGGCATTCGACTGTGTTCCTCGCGGCGGCCTGTGGAGGGTGCTCCCGGAGTATGGGGTCCGGGGCCCTTTACTAAGGGCTGTCCGGTCCCTGTACGACCGAAGCAGGAGCTTGGTTCGCATTGCCGGCAGTAAGTCAGACTTGTTCCCGGTGCATGTTGGACTCCGGCAGGGCTGCCCTTTGTCACCGGTTCTGTTCATAATTTTTATGGACAGAATTTCTAGGCGCAGCCAGGGGCCGGAGGGTGTCCGGTTTGGTGACAACACGATTTCGTCTCTGCTCTTTGCAGATGATGTTGTCGTGTTGGCTTCATCAGACCAGGACCTTCAGCACGCACTGGGACGGTTTGCAGCCGAGTGTGAAGCGGCTGGGATGAGAATCAGCACCTCCAAATCCGAGGCCATGGTCCTCAGTCGGAAAAGGGTGGCTTGCCCACTTCAGGTTGGTGGAGAGTTCCTGCCGCAAGTGGAGGAGTTTAAGTATCTTGGGGTTTTGTTCACGAGTGAGGGAAGGGTGGAACGGGAGATTGACAGACGGATCGGTGCATCTTCTGCAGTAATGCGGTCGATGTACCGGTCTGTCGTGGTAAAGAAAGAGCTGAGCCGCAAGGCGAAACTCTCGATTTACCGGTCAATCTACGTTCCTACTCTCACCTATGGTCATGAGCTCTGGGTCATGACCGAAAGGACAAGATCCCGGATACAGGCGGCCGAAATGAGCTTTCTCCGCAGGGTGGCTGGGCGATCCCTTAGAGATAGGGTGAGAAGCTCGGTCACTCGGGAGGAGCTCAGAGTAGAGCCGCTGCTCCTCCACATCGAGAGGGGTCAGCTGAGGTGGCTCGGGCATCTGTTCCGGATGCCTCCTGGACGCCTTCCTGGGAAGGTGTTCCGGGCGCGTCCCACTGGGAGGAGACCCCGGGGAAGACCTAGGACACGCTGGAGAGACTATGTCTCCCGGCTGGCCTGGGAACGCCTCGGTGTCCCCCCGGAAGAGCTGGAAGAAGTGTCTAGGGAGAGGGAAGTCTGGGCATCTCTGCTTAGACTGCTGCCCCCGCGACCCGGCCTCGGATAAGCGGGAGAAGATGATGATGATGATGATGACCTTAAACATCATGATTCCTTCATATTTATGAGATTTACACTTTTCTTTAAACTGAGATATATTGTGTTATTTAATTATTAATATAAAGCTTTAATTATATAAAATTAATAGTTATGTAAAATGACTGTATAAAAATTCAGATGTTGAAACCAGCATTGTATGAAAAATATGCAAATGTTAAAGGATCATTTTGTGCATTTCCTCTGAGAGAACCGTTGTAGCACAATTTGATGAGCAGATGTTGTGTTTTCACATTGGCTGCTAAATTTGCTCCCATCTCTATAGTCTTGATGAAGCCAGTCATTAGAGATTCAGCAGTAACATCTGGAAACAGTTTGACTACACTCCTAATAGAAAGCAAAAATTCATTATATTTGTATGGTGATTGATGTGAAACATAATCTCAGAAAAAAAAAGACTTGAGTTATATGTGAACCTGTAAATCGAAACGTTTGAATTTACACTGTGAGTATAATAAATTGTTTATTTTAAATAATTCTATATATTTCTTAGCATAATGGACACCTATGCAGAGAGCACTGTCTGACCAGACACCCATAAATATCCATTAATAAATCAGGCTATAAGTGATAGATAAGAAAATGTTGGCAATTTTGGTCAGTCCTGGTCTTCCTTTGATTGGGCCCCTTTTGGTTTCTTTAAAGTTTTATGTCTTGTATAAGGCTTTAATTGGTATCTTTCTGTTTTCAGTCTGACTGATACTCAGATGTCTGTTTTTTGTACATCTGTAAAATGTTACTGGATCGTCATTGAAACATCCTCCCTTAGCAAGAATAACAGATTTACACACTTTTGGCAACTCTTTCCTTCAGTTGTTACTCCAAACATTCAGCTGAAATACTTCACCAGGCCTATTGTAAAATTTGCCAAAGGAGTTCTTCACTAGTGGGATATATCTTTTCGACTTTGGAATTCAGTTCATCACAAAGTAATTCAGTAGGATTTCGTTCCGGTGACTGGGCAGACCACTCCATGATAGATAACATTCCAGCTGACTGCTCTTTAAATAGTGCTTGGACGTGTGCTCCGAGTCATTTCCTTGTCTACAGTGAATTTTCACTTAGCTGCAGTCCAGGCAGAATTACATGGCATTGAAGTATTGAATCCCCATGTTGGTTTTGTATTCAGTATTTCACTTGGAGTAAGTATAAAACCCTGCTCCAAAACAACCCAAATCATTAAGCTTACACCTCCTTTGACTGTCGGTGTGAGGCTGTCTGGCAGCATCATCTCTCCTGTACTCCATCTTGGAAAAGTTTTCCTGTTAGAGACAAAAATGTCAAACTTGGTCTCATCGGTCCAAAACTTTCTTTCAGTCATTCAAAGATTCATTTTTTGTGGGTTTTTGCCTTATATGTAGGCAATCAGTTTTTTGTTTTCTTGTCCTGTCTTCACCTTTATTCCATAATTGTTGTTCCCCAATTATGTTTATTTGTTTTAGTTTTGTTGGATTTTTTCACACATCCTGAATTTATGCATTTGCGGACTGAACCTCACCACACATCCTCCCAACTTATGGATAACTCCCTCTTGTGGATGATCTTTCAACACCATTGGTGCTACAATCAACTGAAATTGGTGAAAAACATATAGCTTTATTAAAAAAAACAATTAAGTTTTGTTGTTTTGTATATCATTCTTGGTGTACGCATAATTGAAAAGGTGTGGTGTGTATTCCTAATTATCCAAAGTACTAATTTCAGATTTGCAAAGAGATGGTACTTGGTAAATGTATCTTGAACTCTTAATCTGTTGGCTGTAAGAATTCCCCAACCCCCCAAACTTTAAAAATATAATAGTCTTTTGATATAAAATGGTATTTAAGTATGTAATTAATATGGATGTGGTGTCTTTAATTTTGCACAGTTTGTAATTATTTGTATGTTTAAATTCGTACTTGAGTATTGTGGGTCACATCTGTACACTCGGTCCCAGGTGCACTGAATATTAAGCCTCAAACAAGTCTGTTATTGCCGGAGGTAATCAGTGTGGTTTTGTATATACTTAGTAGTTTTATTATTCCAAAGGATGGCAAATGCAAACATGGGTGCACACAGGCATGAGCACACACACACACACACACACACACACACACACACAGATATATATATTATATATATATATAGATATTACACTGTACTGTAATAGTGTACAGTGCACTTGGGTTGGTTTATTCGTTGTGCCTATATCACATTGCCACAAGATGGGGCTGCATTCATGCATTCAAGCAACAATTAATTTCACAGTTGTTCACACAGTATATAACATTTTACTTCATTGTGTTCATTAATGTGAAATGTTTAGAGTCTAAAGGAATGATAAACATGTTTTCATGCAATGGCCTTCTTTTTAAGATTGTTAACATTTTAACATTAATACACACAATGAAGTAAAATGTCATATACTGTGTGAACAACTGTGAAATTAATTGTTGCTTGAATGCATGAATGCATTCTAAAGTTTAGACAAAGAAATAATTCATGCTCTTTCAAGTGTCTCAGAAAATATTATTTACTGCAAGAGAATGAATTGTAACATTTGGCACATAATATTAACATGCAAACTGTATATACCTATGGCATTTGGATAATGAGAGCCACGTTTTTTTAATTGCGTTTATAATTTGTAATATTCAGGCAACACAAAAATGTGCAAAAGCTAATAAGTTACTAATTTTCCCCATGTAATGTTCCAACAAGCATGTGGGTGAACTAAATAAACATTTAAGGAGTGGTGCTTGATTTGATAATGCTTTCCACTGAAAGCATATTTTAATAATATATATTTTTTGTAAAGGTTTGAGATATTTGTAAAATATACCTTAATGTAAATAATTAATTATAAAACACATTTGTATATAGCCAGAAAAATAATCCTGTCCAAAATGTAGGGATCACAAGAAGGTATTTTATTCTAGATAAAATTGCCATTTGACTTCTTTTCTCATCCGTGCTTGATCACATTCTCTCTTGATTTTTTTTCTTACTTGAGCTTGCACACACAAGCCATGAAAGGCTTCATGTCGAGTTTATCTTTCTTCATGGGTATAAATCCAAATAATTCGCAGCCAGTCATGCCTGAGATAAGCCTGAGATGATGTCTTTAAATTTTCAGTCTATGTTTACTCCCACATCAAACTTCAAGTGGTAGATTCAGTTTCTGTGCAAAGGATGCAACCTGCGTGATAAATATGTACAAATGATTATGATGTTGCTGCAGAGAACATGTTAACTTATTAATTTACTTTCTTAATCCATAGTAGTGTCTGTGTAGTTGGAGACCTGTGTTGTAACTATCAACTGAAAGCACAATTTAAACAAATTATTTGCAGATGATGATAAAGATACAATTAGGATCATTCATAAATTGGTATAACCTGTTCTCTTGAATGTAAAAAAAACCTGTTTTTGAGTACCAGCCAAATAAAGTAAAAAACCAAAAAAATCATGACAACCTAATGTTATGTCATGCTAATTCTAAAATTGTCTCCAGTTATTACATACAGCAGCAATAACCATGCTTTTATTTGTCCACAAAGGACATTTGGCAACCCTATCTTTTACAGTTTAAGATTTAGAATTTAGCATATGTAAAGCGCTATTATTTTGCATATTTTTGTATTTGCTTTCTTGACAACAAAATTTCTTGATCAAGAAATATAATTCAGTACAACCACACATACAGTACTGAGAGAGAGTTGTACCAATATTGCTCAGTACCAAAGATAATAAATTGAAAAGCCATCTTCTTCGAGATGAATGAACTTTCTTCCAACACATTCTCTCAGTTGGTGTGATAGAGATGGTGGTGTTGAGCAGTGTTTAAAAATGATTACTGTAGCTTGAGGACTGCTGAGAGTGAAGACCTCCGCAGAGAATTCAATAATTTTCATCATTATTAAATCATTTACCTGTAGATGGGGTGGTGTCATACTGGAGGAAACCACTCCAATTTTTCTTAATCACACTAGCAAAATGCCCTCACAGATTAACAGAACTGTAAGTACTGTATTCATACAGTATTCTACCATTTTCATCAATCAAAAGAAATAGGAAATGCTTTATGAATGAAAAACGCTTCAGGGAATTTTGTAAAAAAAACAAAAAAAAAAACAATTCTGCTTCAAAGGCCTTAACTGGCACTTGGCTGCTAAAATTAGCACTTTCCAAGTTTGCTTTGTAGAATTCAAAAGTTATATTTATATTAAGTTTGTAATCTTGCATACCAGTGTAGATTTATTCATTGCTAGAGACTCAAAGCACTTTTGTACGTCGCTCTAGATAAGGGCGTCTGCTAAATGCCGCAAATGTAAATGTAAATATGAACCAATATGAGCAAAACATTTACAATAGTGGGAAAGTAGAAAGTACAGATACAAATGTACAAATGCAGGATGCCACAAGGGTACAGAGAAAAGGGTTTAATAAAAATGCCTGTCCAGGCACGCACGTCCTTGAGCCAGGACATGGGGAAGGTCGGGTGCCAGCGGCAGACACAGCTGGACTTAAGGTGGATAGGTACTGGGTAGAACACCTTGGAGTTTGGGAAAGGGCAGATGAAGCTTGGAGCGGGCCTCCTGGTGTCTTCTTCTAGCACTGGGGCTTTCTGGCCAACCTGATGAGGTGGAGCAACGCCTTCTGCGGAGACCATGTCGTCAGCAAAACCCGGGGCCAGGCGAACACTTTGGAGAAACCTGGAGGTGGAGCATGGCTAGTGAGCGGAGCAACGTAGTCAGCAGGGCTAGGGAGCGGAGCAACATAGTCAGCAGGGCTAGGGAGCGGAGCAGGGCCCTCGGCGGGGCTCGGGAGCGCAGCGACATCCTCGGCGGGGCTGACAGGCTGGAGAGCAAGATTGGCCGAGCAGACAGGCAGAGCCGTGATATCGTTAGGTCAAGAGAGCTGGGTGACACCCCAAGTCAGGCAGGAAGACTGAGGTTGGGCAGCCACCCCAGCAAGGCACAGAAGCCGGAGGGACAGCAGTCTTAAAATGTCATCAATGACCGGTTGACGTGCCAAAGTTTTAGCATGAAGTGCCCTAAGATACTCTGATACTCTTGGGGTGAGCTTCAAAATATTGCTCGTCTTAAGTGTGTCCTTGACTTGCCAGTTTACGGTGGTTGCAACTCCAATATTTCAGTGCATGCGCTGGGTCTATTTTTATGGGCAGATTATTCTGTCAGGTAGGGTGTGTGACTGGATGAAAGGACCCAAATGCAGGATTCCACAGGGGTACAGAGGAAGCTTTAATAAAAATTAAGCAAGCAAAGAAAACAGAGTCCAAACCAGAGAAGAGTCAGGGCAGAGCAGAGCAGGGGTCATGATCAGGTTCCAGAACAGGAACTGGAACAGAATCCAGAGCAGGCAGGGTGGCAAAAGTATTCTCTGGGACAAGAATTCCGGAGAGATATATCTGTCCCGTAAATAAAGGGTGGCACGGGAAAAACGGCAAGATTGCTGCCAACCCGGAAGTGTGGGCCGTGAGCCCAGAAGATCCTGACAATGGGCAATCTACTTAAGTACAGTAACAAAGTATTTGTACTTCATTACTTCCCACCTCTGGCTTAAACACATGCTGTGATGCGGTGAATGCATTTAGCACTGATGGCCAAAGTCCAACACATTTGTCAACCACAATCATTCACATTGAAGCTCAGTTTGTTTTCTGAATGTGCTTCAGGGTCTAAAAGTGAGAACATATGGAGTAGAATTGTCAGTGACATATTATAGAGCCATGCAGTGCAGGTGGAAGATTTATTTTCCTTCGGGGCTACAATCAATAAACCCCTGCCCACCTGGGTAATCTGTAAAAGGATTTAATTCAAGCCTAGTTGAAAGGTGTTTTATCAGGGGGATCAGTTTGTCACTAAAGCCTGGGATTTGGCATGATCAGTCCTTACATGTAGTGTCCAAAAGAACAAGCATGCATATCAACTCCATGGCAGTTTTATTTAACGCTTTTGATTAATTATTGCTTGCCGTGTTTATTGCATTTTTATACCATGGAAACTACAGCTGAATGAGTCTTTATGTTTTCAATATCTTGTTATTTACAGACAGTAATACAGTGATATGGATTTAAAACTGAAGGTTTCAAAATGACATATTTCCATCACAACATATGTGTTGCTGTTGGTGAGTTTGGTTTAGTAAATAGTAAATTGTAGCTAAGTAACACACAATGTGGGATTTGCATAATGATTTAACATATTGTAATAAGTAAAAAATAAAACAAGATAAGACATGCTGTTATATAACGATATAAATCTATATTCTTATCTCCCAAAATGTGCACCTGTGAGAGCTTGCGTGGTTAAATCTCGGGCCCTGCTTCCTGTGCTTTGTAAAGCAGAACCTGTATAAACAAGGTTGCAATTATTACAAGCAGCTAATGAGAAAAGAAGTCAGACAGACTTCACACGGCAGAGGATCAGAGGCACCAGAGCTCCCGAGAGTCTTCACAGAAATTCCCTCTGAGTTAATATAAAGAAAGCAAGAGTACAACGACTCTATTCCTTCCGCTCGAGTTGTTCCCTCCGGATCCTTCCGCTCACACCTAACACTCTAAACTCTTTTTATAGATTTAAAGTGATAGTTTCACATACAGAAAGTTCCCTGTATTTAGCCCAAACATATTTATCATATATGACAGTATTAGCATTACATTGATCATTTTTTTCACTTCATTTTTGATCCATTACCACATTCAAATGCTTGTTTTCAATGTTTGTATATTTAATTTATGCATATATCATTTAATTATTATACAAAACTAAATGAATGATATTCTAGATGCTTATATCTTCAAGTCAAGTCAAGACAAGAAGCTTTTATTGTCATTTCTACCATATATATATATAGCTGACGCAGTACACAGTGAAAATAAGACAACGTTCCTCCAGAACCCTGGTGCTACATTAAACAACATAGAGCTACATCACACAACATAAAGCTACATAAAGTGCATCGAGTGCAACCCAGTGCAAACAGTACAGACAAAAAACTGTGCAGACAGACGACATAAGACAGTGTTTGACAAATATGCATAACACAAAATACTAAATAGCACCGACCAGTAAACCTACTGTACTCTGATTAAACAGTACTGTGCAAAAGAGGACTATAAAGCACTATGAACAAAGAGTACTTGTAAACAAAAAAACACAATAAAGTGCAAAAACAGCAGTAGCAGCAGTCGAGGGGTGCAAAGAACCGCATGTAAACAGTATAATACGATTAAATATAAATAATAGATAAATAGTGGTGAAATGGATTGAGATGAGTAATGAGTTTGTGTTGAGTTCAGGTTGTACAGTTCAGTAACACACAGTTGAGTGTGTGTGTGTGTGTTTCAGTTTTTTTTCTGTGTTGAGGAGCCTGATGGCTTGAGGGAAAAAGCTGTTGCACAGTCTGGATGTGATGGCCCGAATGCTTCGGAACCACTTTGCTGATGGCAGGAGGGTGAAGAGTGTGTGTGAGGGGTGTGTGGGGTCAACCACAATGCTGTTGGCTTTTCTGATGCAGAGTGTGGTGTAAATGTCCGTGATGGAGGGGAGAGAGACTCAGATGATCTTCTCAGCTGTCCTCACTATCCTCTGTAGGGTCTTCCCAAACCAGGCAGTGATGCAGCTGCTCAGGAAGTAGAGACGCTGAACACCAAGGAATTTGGTGCTCTTGACAATCTCCACGGAGGATCAATCAATGATCAGTGGAGAATGGCTGCTCTGTGCTCTCCTGAAGTCCACAACCATCTCTTTGGTTTTGTCAATGTTCAGAGACAGGTTGTTTGCTCCACACCAGGCTGTTAACTATTGCACCTCCTCTCTGTATGCTGACTTGTCATTCTTGCTGATGAGACCCACCACGGTCGTGTTATCAGCCAACTTGATGATGTGTTTCGAGCTGTGCATTGCTACACAGTTGTGAGTCAGATGAGTGAACAGCAGTGGGCTGAGCACACAGCCCTTAGGGGGGGCCCCAGTGCTCAGTGTGGTGGTCCTGGAGATGCTGTTCCCAATCTGGACTGACTAAGGTCTCCCCGTCAGGAATTCCAGGATCCAGTTGCAGAGGGAGGTGTTTAGGCCCAGTAGGCTCAGCTTTTCAATCAGGTGCTGAGGAATAATTGTGTTGAATGCTGAGCTGAAGTCTATGAACAGCATTCATACATACATGTCCTTGTTGATTAGGTGTGTGTGGGCCAGTTGCAATGGCATCTAAACAAAATGTTTGTGTATTTTTGAATGCATGGATGTCAACTTGCCATCTGCAATTGTCATTAAAAACAATACAAATGTTGATTTACAAATGTTGATTTTTCAACCCAGCATGAGTGAATTTGTTAAAAGGAGAATTTGTTCAGCCACTATAAGCTTTAAAATGTCTAAGTTAAAGATTGTTAAATTATTTGTTTAAACTGCTCCTCCCGAATACACTTTTGTAGTAAGTAGTAATGATAAGCTTATTTTTGCTGGGATAAATATTACACTTATACTTCGCAGTCTCTCAAGATATCAATTTGTATTCAATAACACTATTTTTAGTCTTTCTTGTCCCCTGTATCATCATTATTAGAGCAAGGGCTGTGCTTTTCTTATATATAATATAAAAATCTTGCTCAGGCTATTTCCATCTGTCTTCATTTATATTTCACATAATTGCACTGCTCGTATTTATTGCCATTCATTTACTCATAAAGATGCATTTAATTTGAGATTTACAGTGATGAAAGTTCTGTCTGGATTCTCCAGGCTCCTACTGATAGCTTTAAATGAAGTCCAATGAATGCTCAGAGCTACTGTTTGGAGTAATGCTATTTAGGAATGAAATGAGTTACGAGACATCACTCCGCACACGGAATGAACGGTCCTTCTTTTCATTACAAGACACGTTAATTACTTCTCTATCTGTGGCGCTGAGAGATATTTCTGACGGCAAGCATTTCTTGAAATAACTAAGACAAGCCCGGACATGTAATTTCATTTTCTTTTATATATCTTTCTATCCCTTCCCACTGAATGCTTGTTAAGGATTAGCAAATATGAATAATTAAAAACTCATTGTTTTAATTACTAATTTGTGCTAAAGATATAAGATTAACAAAAGAAATATTGAACTAAATATTATAACACAGCAATGACAAACAATTTTTAGGTTCCACTGACATACCAGGAATAATAACTAATTTGTTTACATTGCTAGCTCCTGGTTCAAGAAGAAGGAATATAGTAGTAAAGCTCACAGCCCCAAACCAGTCATTTATGCATTATGCAGAAGTCTGAGATTCTTTTCTACAAGTATAAAGGATGACACTGCTGTCAGCAAGCTGATACGAACAAACAAATCAGTCATGACACACTTCAAACACTGTCCCCACGGTTCACGTCACTGTTGTCGGTGTACATTTCACACTTTTTTTTTTTACACAGAGTGACAGAAGTAAGAAAGAAATTCAGGAAGCACCTCTGTGTTTTTGATGTGTTGAAACTTCAGCTTAATTTGTTCTGACAGTTTCACAGTTTAAAGTGGCCCATGTACTGTAGTTACTGTTTAGTTACTAATGTGACAGCGTATCGTCACTCTGTTCGGGTCTTGGCCTTTTAATTTTGGACCTCAGCATTAACTGTGACAATGGTTTTGACTCAGACTTAATTTACATATGATTGAATGGTAAAACTTATACCTAACTTATAATTACCAGTATTTAGATTTCTCAGTTCAATACAGACAAAATAATTGGTGGAAATATTAGTGACATCTTTTCATGGCAAATATCAGGTTTATGCAGAGAGAGATTCGGAAGTACAACAACAACAACAACAGCGAAGTTTTGCCATGTGATTGTTTGTGTACTTGATACACATTTATATTCAGCTAATAACTTTTATAAAGAGTGGTTATGTTTCATCTACAAGTCCACTTTTAGGTTTCTTGTTCATGTATTCTGTAATTTTGTGTTTTGTTTTCGTCTTTTGTTCATACTTTTGTACAGTTAAAATACATTTCTGCATTTGCAACTGCTTTAGCTTAAATTAAATAGCACCTTCAGGCCTAGATATTTTTATGACCTAACTCCGTTTCACCAACCTCTTTCTACTTATGCTTTCCTGCACTTCCTCATTCCACCAACACGTCTCTTTGACTTCCTTTCTTTTTCCAGATGTCACACCAAGTACCTTTCTAGCTGTCTCCCTTATCACTTCTGCAGTAGTTGTCCAATCATCCAGCACCTCTTCAGCACCGTCGAGCCCATGTCTGACCTCTTCCCTGAATCTTATTCTTCTTTCAGTCCTCACTCTTCTCCTCTTCATCTTCACCTCCAAAACCATCCTATAGACCACCATCCAATGCTGTCTAGCTACACTGTCCCCTGCCAACAACTTACAGTCTCCAATCTCCTTCAGGTTGCATCTCCTATGTAGAATATAGTCCACCTGTGTGCACCTTCCTACACTCTTATACATCACCCTATGCTCCTCCTTCTTCTTAAAATAAGTATTCACCTCCGTCATTTTCATCCTTTCAGTAAAATATACCACCATATGCTCTTTCACATTCCTCACCTTAAGGCCATATCTACCCATCACCTCCTCATCACCTCGGTTCCCTTCACCAACATGCCCATTTGTGTCTGCCCCAATCACTAATCTTTTTTCTTAGGTACACCATCTACCACTTCATCTAACACATTATTTTCTTTCTCCTCCATCTCACAACCCACTTATGGAGCATTTATCATCACCCTCTTCAACGCTCCATGTTAATCACACTTTCAGAAACTCCCTTCACCTCCACTATACTCTTATACTCTTCGTTCAGTATCACCCCTACACCATTTCTCTTTCCATCCACACCATGATAAAACAGTTTAAACCCACCTCCAATGTTCCGGGCCTTTCTCCCATTCCCAACACACAACATATCTACCGTATTTTTCGGACTATAAGCCGCTACTTTTTTCCCACGTTTTGAACCCCGCGGCTTAAAAAACGAAGCGGCTAATTTATGGATTTTTCCTGGGTTTTTCCCGGTTTCACAAACTTCAAGCCAAAAAAACTGAACCCCATAACATTAGATAAATGAAATTTCCGAACGGAAACGAAAAAACGCACCTCACCTGTGTGATAAACTCCCCAGAGAAATACAGTGGTACCTTGACCTACGAGTTGAATTCGTTCCGTGGACGAGCTCGTATCTCAATTTGCTCGCACATCAAATCAGTTTTCCATATTGAAAATACTTAAAATGGCATTAATCCGTTCCAACCCTCAAAATGACACACCGTTTTTATGTTTCATGTTATTAAATTGGAAAATACATTTCTAAATAACAAATCTTGTATAAAAACATAATAGAAAGAGTATGTAAAGATATAATAAGGTTTTATTCAGTGTATTTTCCTTGGAGATGAGACGACTTGAGCTAACGAAAACGCCGGTGGGGTGTGTGTGTGTGTGTGTGTGTGTGTGTGTGTGTGTGTGTGTGTGGAGGGGGGGTAGAGGCGATAAGCGGAGGCGGAGGGAAAACTCGTTTTTTACTATCACTCCTGTACACTACGTATCCCTAAACTTTAACATTTTTACTTTTTCTTCTTTGCTTATCTTAATTTTCGTCACAATCTTCGCTTTCTGGCTTCGCTTCGCCATCTAGCAGCGGCGTCTCGAGCTCGTACCTCAATTTTTTGCTCGCGTAACAAAGCAAAAAAATCGACAGAGTGACCGCTCGTACCTCGGAAAACTCGTACATTAATGCACTCGTAGGTCAAGGTACCACTGTAGTTGTGAAAGGAAGGAGGAAGACAGTGAACAATGACTTACTTGGACTTACTTGCAGTGCCGGTCTTTTCCCAAAATACCGCTATGCTCCTAATAGAAGCGCAACATATTTCACCCGTTACACCGTGTGTAACGTGTCTTTCGTTAAAGCCTGTGTAAAGTACATTAGTGTAGACACCTGCGGCTTATAGACAGGTGCGGCTTATTTATGTTAAAAATAAAAATATTTGTCAAATTCTGTGGTTGCGGCTTATATAAGGGTGCGCTTTATAGTCCGGAAATTACGGTACCTTTCTCCTCTCCATCATATCAGCTACCTCTCTCCTTTTACCAGTCATAGTACCAACATTTAAAGTGCCCACCCAAACCTCCACTCTCCTACACTTCTCCTTTCCCTGCTGTCTCTGTAGACTTCTCACTCCTCTCCCTCTCCTTCTTCAGCCAACAGTAGTGAAATTTCCACCTGTAACCTGAAGGGTAACAATACCTGTGGTGGACGTTGGTAACCCGGGCCTTGACTGATCCGGTATGAGATTCTGGTTCGTGATCCGCATATTTGATTTGGCACATGTTTTACGCTGGATGCCTTTCCTAAGGCAACCCTCCCCATTTATCTAGGCTTCGGACCGGCACTAAGAGTACACTGGCTTGTGCAACCCTAATGGCTGGGTTCCAGTTGGAAATATTCATAGCGATAAAATTTAATAAAAATAAAATAATTCAGTATATGGGTTTCACAGTGTGTTCATGCATGATGTGACATATTGGTATTTCTTTGTGATGTGCTATGTAATTAAAACATGACTTCTGCATCCACAGTGACCCTGACCCGGATAAAATTGTTACTGGACTATATAAGTAAAATAATATAAATAAAATAAAAGGCTTGGAAATCATTATACAGAAAATCTTTTTCTTAATTTGGATATGCCAAAATAAAATTTGAATTGATTTGACTATCCGAAATATATATTTTGCTATGATAGATCTTGAAAAAAAAGAAACCTGTATAACCTTGATTTAAAAAAAAAAAAAAAAGAAATCTTAAATTAGTACAAAATAGCAAATAATATTATATAGTGATTTCATACAAATTATGTCATTATTCTTTACCATTTTATAAATTTTTCAAGATAGGTTCAAGAACATTATCTACTGATCACTCAAAGTTTTTTTCATATAATTAATGAGATAGGTACATGTGGGAGCTGGCCTTAGCTGGTCTTTCAGCACTGTATAATAAACACAGCAATTATAAACCTTCATACATTCTTCTAATGCTATCATATGCTTGGAGAGGTCCCCTCCATTCGCTAATAACCGCAAAACCTCGTCCTTGACACTATGCGGCTTCACAACAGCCTTTGTCATATTACCCGTGTTAGATGAAGTAATGGACAAGGTGGCAGCTGTGGTATACATCTTCAAAGCCATTACAGAACGCTTATTTTGAGACCTAATGCTCTGGCGCATTAATAGTCTTCTCAGTTGGCAAATTCAATGTATGGCTCAAAGGACATTACTTCATATGTAAATTCTATGTACTGACATATAATAATGATTCTAAGTGTACATACACCAAACTAAATACATTTGCTCTACCTTCAGAACTTATAATTTCTTCTAATATCTACATCTTTTTAATATGTGCCAAGACGTGGAGGATCTTAATGGAATAAGGTTTGTCAAGCCCGAGTTTGAGGTCAGTATTTACATGCAAATGGAATATGCAAATTTGAGAAGGCAGATTTACCTCGAGCAGAGCACATAAATTAGGTACTTTTCTGAAATATGTCTATATTACAAAGTATGCCATTGAGTGAAATTAAAGTCAAATAATGTTGATGCGATTCATATTTTGCGACATGTCAGCAGTTTCGTTTGATGACTATATAAGAAGAGCTTTTTTCTGTAGAGAAGAAATAAAAATTGATTTGCAATTTGTATGCATGTAGACCAGGACAGCCTACTGAGAGCATTTCTCTAATGATATTCCTTGTAAGAATTAGTACGATTTTAATGCTACGTTTAACAACTTTTTCACCCAGTCAGCTTTTTTTATTCCTGAAAATACCTACAGTTACAAGAGCAAATTAATATTTCAAGTAATTGCTTAGTGCCATTGTGTTTGCACAGCATTATATGTTATGTTAACTAAGCCTATATCAGATAAAAGTTCATTATGATAAGAAGCACTATGCCGTCCAGACCTTTATTAGTACTTTGCAAGTTTTGTTAATAATTCATTTGCTTTTTAATGTCAGCATCAAACAAACCAAGACTAATAGGTTTCTTTTGCCTATTGTGCCACAAATCTCTGAAGAGTTTAGTTTTGTATAATGCCTCAGTATTCTTTGGTATCCTGGCTATGCTGTGTTAAAAGAATTCAGTAACACACACACACACACACACACACACACACACACAGATACTCATGCACCCACACACAGACACAGCATGTGTGTTAAGTCTTGGGTTTATGTAAGCTGTTCGATCTCATTTTACCTGCCTCCACAATTGTGATTTTTGTCTTCTTTGCCAGTCAGAGTGATAAAAACTGTTAGCATCATCATGTCTCAGCAATAGGCTGACCTAGTTAACATTATGAATGCATCAGAGTATCTGGCAAACTCTTTCTTTGATCATGTATAGTAGAACACTGGAAATCTCCACATGCTTTGAGTCTGTTTTATAATGGTTTAGATAAAATTGGAGGCCAGTGGAACTTTTATATATGCCATTTGTTCTGTACAAATATTGATGATGATATTTTGAAGTGTGTTACATTTTAAATTGTGTAGTGAATTGGGCATTAGTGTGGCAGCTAAAAAAATCCTGAGATCAAATGAGGAAAAAAGACATATGTAAGAGCCTTTATATCTTTGACTACTGTACATCTGCAGTTGGATTACCAAAATGCTATTTAGTCATTCCTTTTCACAAGTGGTGAGAAGGGGTGATTTCAAAAGAACCGGAAATGACTAACAATAATAATTTAGTAATAATTGTTGAGAGAGTCTTTAGGCTTGATTGTTTGTCCTAAGGTTTATTCCACGTTGTTTGGGGGGGAAACATTCTCAAAATGTAACCCAAGCTCTTTTGGGTGACAAAGGCTTGTGGGATATTGTTAACATATTATGCATGTGGAGCAGTGTCTGGCCAAATGTATGGTCATAGTGTCCATTAATGTATTAGACTGTAGAAAGGACATTACGTATAATAACAAACTTCGGTGCTTATGATATTTCTCACTCTCTGGTGCTTGTATTGTGGTTTTTATGAATTTTAATCACACTCTTGGTGTCACCCAAATAAGGATGGGTTCCCCTTTGAGTCGAACTCCTCTCAAGGCTTCTTCCTCATAACATCTAAGGGGTTTTTCCTTGCCACAGTTGCCCCAGGCTTGCTCATTGGGGGATAATACACATAGTGCACTTATTTAAATGTTTTTTCTTTAATTCTTCCATTCTGTAAAGCTGCTTTGAGACTGTCCATCGTGAGAAGTGCCATAGAAATAAACTTGAATTGAATTAAATTACATGGTCACCTGCCCATTATCAACTTTATGAAGGTTGCCACAGTTTGTAGCACATTTCTTTATATGCTATAACAATGAATCCCTTAAGCGGAGTGATACACAGTGATAGTTATAAAATATATATGCACTGTGGAAACTTTGATTGGCTGATCAAACTATATATTTTTTTAAATGACAATGCAGAACAATGCTCGCATTCTCAACCTGAATTTAGTGAACTAATGGAAAAGAACAATGAGCATAACACAGCCAATGCTTTTCAAGCACTTCTCTGATTTTAAAGATTTCATTTGCATCTGGTTGGCATGATTTGTTGCTTGATTTGCATTTTTGTGTGTGAGTGTGTATTAGTAAGGTAGCACCAGCACTCGTTTGGAGGACACATGGGAAACAGGTAAAGCTGATTGTGTGAGAAAGTTTGACTGATATGTAATTACGGATGTATGTTTAAAATGCATACACTGCAATTGGATAGAGAGAGCAATGGGCAGAGACAACAAAAAGGGAAGAGAGGGAGGAACAAAGACAGCAAAAAAGTCCAACCATGCATTTGTTGAATGAATACCTTTTTATTTATAAGGAGCCCATTTTCTCATTGCATCTAGGGAGTCAGTGTTGTTTTCCAGCTTTTAATCTTTCTAAAACATTTCATATTTCACAACCCTGTGATACAAATGCACTACACACAAGTATGTATTAAAAAAATTGTCCATGCAGTTTTGCATTCAGCTTCAGAGATATTTAGAATTTTGTGTGAATTTCACATCATACATTATAACAGAGTGGTTCAACAGAGTGGTTAATGGATGTGGTGAAGGAAGACATGCAGGTATTTGGTTTGAAAGAGGCCGATGTAAAGGACAGGGGGGTATGGAGACGGATGATCCACTGTGGTGACCCCTAATGGGAGCAGCCGAAAAAAGATGACATTATTACAGAGTCCATCTAAAGGTTAATCTCTAAAATCTCCCTTGTAACTTGGTAATTTGTTCTTTTATTCCCACTTATGAGTAAAGTATTGTTGAAAATGCATTTTTAAAAGCATTATAATTGAGTAAATTATCATTTTTGCTTCTATATTGCAAAAAACATTACTCAAGTCACTAGTGTTCTGACTCCACTGTAGTTTAATTTGATAGAGGGAAACTTATCTACATTGTAAAAAAATGGAAATTACTACATTGGATTCAAAATTATTATAATATTTTAACGTTTCAGGTTTCACAGAGTGCATATATTACATGGTAGCGTCTACAGTGCAACTGCTAACACTAGATGAATGCCATCTCTACCTTACTTTACAAGATTTGTTATGAGTGCCATATCTGTAAATCCATAACTGTTCTATTTGTTAAACATATTTCCTTCAACTTATAATTGTTGACCCATCTTTACTATGACTTACTATATGTGCAAACATTCTTACTACCTTAAGGCATGCAAAGTCATGGTAACAGAAAGAACAGACAGTATATTTTTCAAGGCTGTCCTGTTTTTGAAATTGTTTATTTCTAATACCACTGCATATCATTGAAATCATAAAACATGCTTTGAGAGCAAATCTATAAATTGGGCCGCATATAGGTATTTTTGTGAGAAAGAACCCCGAATCAGAAATAATCCCAACGGGTTGTGGAGGAGGCTCTCTATATCTGCTCTGTGAGTGTAGGAGTGCCCCAGAAGTACATAAGTTTAAATGTATCATGCCACATCAGCAGCCTGAACAGAAGCAACGTTAAAACCCAAAACTACTATTACAACCTCAGCATATATTGGTATCTCATTGGAATTTGAACAAAACCGTTGAGCTTATCAAAATCTCTAGTCCTTATTGTTTAACAGTACCATACTATAGATGTAATGTGTATGCAATGAATGCATCTGTTTGGTATGCATATAATTGATTATTATGATTGTTTTCTGGAGGATTCTGGAATCTTTAAATGCAAATCTATTGCAATATACAGTAGCATATGCAATTACATATTGCCCTAGATTTGCATATAAAGATTCCAGAATCTTCTAGAAATCAATAATGTATATGCAATGAATGCATCTGTTTGGTATGCATACAATTGATGACCATGATTGTTGTCTGAAAGATTTTGGAATCTTTAAATGTAAATCTAAGGCAGTATTTAATTGCCTATGCCTCCGTATATTGCATAAACCAATTGAGATGTTTGCTATCAAACTGCTCCATACTACAATTTTGTCACAAATCAATACTGTTTATGATAGGTTCAGGTTTTTTTTAATCCACAGAGGTCAAACATTAAAGCCTAATTTAGAATTGTATAACAATCAAGCTTTGGTCAGCTTGTTTTTGAAAGTGGAACTGGAACGAGATTCAGCAAACAACATTTTCAAAAATGTTCTATAATGACCAATTTCCACAATGCTGACTAAAAAGCCAAATGATATGGACTACTATGTATAGGCCAGAACCAATGATAATTTTCCTATTTTGATTTTACAACACCCCTGGATACCTTTTTTTTAACTCTGTAAAGTGAGTAAAAAATAAATTGTGCAAATTATATGACTAGGCACTTTGTTGTATTAGAACTTTTCACAGAGTGACTTCCCTGCCTCTGCACCATATAATAAAGCTAATAGCTGCTTTAAACTGCACTTAGTTCTGTGTGTCACTTCCACCTCCATGGCTCATTTGCTTTTGTCTGATGTGTGGGTGGGTTGCACATAGAGAAGCAGTGTGAGCAGTAATGCAGCATTAATTTTGGAGATGGGGATTCCCACAAAAAAGAAAAGTAATGACAAGTGAACTGTGGTATTCAAGGTCTGGTGAGCCATAAGAACTGTACCTAATGGCCTCAAACTGGGGTGCCAACTAATTATTAGGATTTTAATAATTATTTTATATTTATTCTTTTTACAATGATACCGTATGTTTAATTAAAAACACTAGGTGGCTAAAGGTTTGTGTACACTTGTGGTCCTATTTGTGCTTCTACACTTCTGGGCTGGTGTTCCACTAGATTTTGGAGTTTAGCTTTTGGGATTTGATCATTCAGCCCTATGGGCCAGACACTGGGTGAGGAGGCCTTGGGGGAAGCATTTGCCAAGTTGTTTAATGAGCTTGGGGCCATGGGTTTTGTGCAGGTCACTCAAGTTCTTCCAATAAAGTTTTCATGGAACTCACTTAATGCATAGGGGATTTGTCATGCTGGAACAGGTTTGGGCCTTAAAGTTCCAGTGATGGAAATTTGTAATGGTACAGCATAGAAAGCCATGTATAATATGGCATGTGTCAGGCGTTCATAAACATATGGCCATAAAGTGTATTTAATTGTAGCATTGTAATCAGTTAACTACAGAATTTGTGAATAGTTAGTAATTCTTTGTTTTTATTTACCAGCCTGGACAGGACAGGAGTTCCAGCTGTAACATTAACGATAGATTCAATAATGATTGATTACTTAAATGGGCTCAATTTGTATTATTTCTAAAGGAACAGGGACTTGGCTAGACTTGGCAGCTACTCCACAAAATCTATAAAAAAAAAATATTAAAAACGCTGTTATTTACATAACGGTTAAATCAAAATTAGATTTAAAAAATTTATAAAAATATAAACACAAGTATAATCTCTGATGTGGTAATATTTATTTATCATTTATGGATGTTAACTTCCACTTTAGGAAGGGGTCTGCAGGCTCTCATTTTCATTTCACTATGGAAAAATTAGAATAACAAACTCTAGATTTTGCTGTTGTACAAAAATAGAGCACTTCACTGCATGCCATGTTCACATCAATTATACTTCATGACTTAAGTTGTGCTTTGAGATTAGAAAATGTTTGTGTCAAAGCTAAATCAATAATCTGGTGTAAATTTGTCTTTAAAAAGCTATTTGAGGTGCCATTTAAAATATTGACACTCACGCTAAGGTATCATGAGATGAAAAATTAATAAATATGACTATAACTTTGTGATATAGCTAGACAATTAAAGAGGGGAGGACTCATAACATGGCAGTGATGATTTACGGTTTAAATAATAAGCGTCCATTTATCGCGTTTTTTCGTTTAACACGTACGGTTTTGGAACATAACCGCGATAAATGGACGATTATTGTTTAAGCCGTAAATCATCCTCTCACACACTTTAAACACACACAGAAAACATTTGCAAGAATATAGCGAGAGGAATACTGTGTGAAATACAGTACACTGTGTCTCATTTATAGTGAGTACACATACTGTACAGTATACAGTTCTGTAGTAGCGTAGCCTATGCACTGTTTCTCTGCTTGTTTATTGGTTTGAATGTCCAATGAGTTAAAGATACGTGATCGCATTCTGTACTTTACTGTATTAACATTTTACTTCATTTCATAATTAATAATTATATATTTTTTTTAATAAATTTCATTATTTCAAAATAAAACTAAAATAAAAACAATTCCCTATAAGTGTTTTGGTCTATCGTGCTATCCGCGAGAGACCGGAAAAATCAGCGAAACAAACTAGTTATGTGGCAGATGCAATTCCGCGATAAACCGGAGGCAAGAACCGGAGGATCACTGTACTGTCCAACAAATCAATAATAAGATTGTTTGGCTATTTTTATTTTTTACATGTATAGGCTTTTCAGTATAGTGTACATCAAGTTTAGTTTAGTTTTTTTGCTTATATAGAGCCATTTATTAGTGGCAACTGATCATACACCTAATTTAGCAGACAAGAACATTATTATTTCATAATAATCGTTTGATCCACTTACCTTATACTTTCATTCTAAGCTCAACCATTTGAACTTTAAAAGTACTGGAGAACGTCTCTAGGTTACGTATGTTCCCTGAGGGAACAAGATGCTTTGGGAATGCTACTGCATTGTTCACACTCTGAATCCCTTGTATGAAAATCCAGCCAATGGCAAGACGTCACGACCAGGAAGCTACAAAATGCGCATGCAGTGGAGCCGATGCTAGCTTCTGCAAATGAGAAGGGAAGCGCGGTAGGGAGTGTGGCTCTGAGATGCAGCGTCTTGTTCTCTCAGGGAACTAAGGTTACATACATAACCTAGAGACGTTCCCTTTGAGGAATGCTTTGGGAACGAGTGTCCAAATCATGCCACACTGACCAGTCCTTGCCTAGTGTGTAAGAGCACATCCAGAGTGCAGGACAGAGGAGCTGGGAGTGGCTCTACGGTCGAGGTCATAGAACCCGATGAAGGCCAGCGGGGTGGACCATCCCGCAGCGTTGCAAATGTTAGTGGGACTCCAGTGGACCAGGCCGTAGAGGCCGCCACACTCCGAGTGGATTGAGCCTTGACCCCGAAACCAGACCAGAGGACTCATATGAAGATAAAATAGCATCCTTTATCCACCTACTGAGAGTCTGCTTGTTGGCAGGAAACCCTTTTCTATAGGGGCCATAGCATTTTGTTTCTCCTGGTCAGGGGCTTGAAAAGGAGGAGGGTAGAATGCCTGCAGCACAACAGGTCGTGGGGAAGCCGCAGGCACCTTAGGTACATACCCTGGTTTGAAGTAAAGGAAGGCACTGGCCATGCAAGGGGTAAACTCCAGGAGAGTAGGGGCCACAGAAAGAGCCTGTAGGTCCCTGACCCTCTTCAGGGAGGATATAGCCAGAAGGAAAGCAGTCTTGATAGACAGATACCTAAGGGCCACCTCAGCCAATGGCTTGAAGGGGGGCTAAGACAGAGCCGCCAGCACGATGGCCAAGTCCCACACAGGCACTCTGGCAGGCTTCCCCAGGTCTCTTAGCCCACTGGAGGTGGCTGTGCCCTGAAGCACATCCTCTGGCAGGGTTAACAGCCTGACCTCCTAACCATGAGGTGTACATCGCCCTCCTAAGGTTGAGGCCCTTTGGTTGTCAGGGCCTGCTCGCCACGGCCCGCTTGCTGGAGAGGACGACGCTTGGGTCCACCGGCTCTTTGGGCTTGGGCCTAGAGTGTCACCGAGGGCCCTTGGGAGCTACGTGGGAGGTATCACTGATCCGCCGGCGACTGCATTTTGGCCTCCTGGAATTTGTCAACGACCACACCTACGGCGTTGCCAAACAAGCCAGAAGGGGCAATCAGGGCGTTCAGCAGATAAGCCCTGTCCCTGTCGTGAATACCCGACAGGGTGAGCCACAGATGCATTTCTGTAGCTACTAAGGCTGACATGGACCGCCCCACAGCCTGTTTCCTTGATGGCCCTAAGGGCTAGGATGGCAGCGCGACATAGCTCCTTAATATCGTCAGCCCCAGAGCTGAATCCCTCATTCGTCTCCTGCAGCAGGCCCCGCTCAGCAGCACACCCATCGTGTGGAGGCAGCCCGCATCCTGACCCACTACTGTGTAAGCCTTGCCCACTAAAGCCGAAGTGGCTCACAACGGTTTAGTGGGCAATACCGGGGCCTTAAAGGACGATGCTACACCCAGGGAGAGATAGCCACCCGTGGCATCGTCACTGTTTTCCGCTTTTCGTCTGGCCAAGCTAGCTTGAGCTTGCTCGCGTCAGCTACCTCCAGGAGCTCCTCTTACAGCACAGGCTGGGGGGAGTCAGTGCTAGCTTCCATAATCTCTTTCTCCTCAGAGGAAGTAATGTGGAGTGCAGCGCTGCTCGCGCTGGGGAAAGAAACCACCGAAGGGCGTGCTTCCCCCAGGGAGCCAGTGCTAGACCCGGCAGGTGAGGCGGGAGAAAGGGCCCATCTCCAGGCCCTCTGTCAGGTCCGCTTGCGAACCTACGACATCCGACGCCTCTTTGCCTCGACAAGAGCAGGGCCCGAGCCACGAGGGAGAGCGCTCTCCTCGAAGAGGAAGTTATGCTTGCAGATTCACACACACGCTTACACCCCACTGGTGACGTCGCGTGTTGTTAAACGGATTTCACACATGATTCAGAGCATGAACAACGTGGAAGCGTTCCCAAAGTGTTGCGACGCAGCTCGAGTTCCTGAAAGGGAACTAATGCTGAAGAATGCTACAGCAGAGAAAAAAAATACAGATCTTTTCCAGAATTCTTAAGGACCAGATAAAAAAAAAAATCACTATATATAAAACATAAAACAGTTGCTTGAGCTTTTTTTTTATTTTTATCATTATTACATAAATAAGTGTTAATCTACACAAAAAATACATTTTTTGTTTGACAACAGCCTCTGACTTTTTGGATCACAGTAGGAATTTCCAGAACAGAGCATCTAATGCAGTTTCAGCTCCAGAACTAATTGAGAATTATTCCATTGGTTTGCTTACAAATCAAGATAAATTGTGTTCCACAGTCCCAGCCTAATATTAACCATTTACTGGATCTTGGGAAAACTTCTAAACGAATTTAAAATTATGAGATTGTGTTGCCAATGGAGTGAAATGGCCTGATTTTATCATTTGCATACCCTACACATCAGTCAGTCCTTGTGGACTTCGTTTCCCCCTGCCATGGCTATTTCAAAGTAGTATCTGTTTATCAGCCAAATCACGGTCAACTTCTCCTTTCTCACCCAGTTCTAATGAGCTAGCTATGAGCTTAGCTAATTAGGGAGGCCTTTCATGAAAGGGATTAAATCTGTAGATGGCAACACAGGATGAGACAGAGGGGAGGGAGGTTTAAAAAATGAGCAGTAGGCTGGTAGTTTGTGCTGGAGAAAGCAGTGGGATACAGCTTTGCAGCAAGAGGGGAGCGCGCTGGGCAAATTGGATGTTTTTCTTTTCTCCCCTCCTTCCTGCTTCATTCTCATAGCACAGCACTCTCACTTTGCTGGGGCTTGTTCATTTATCCGACTTGGCACATCTAACACACTCAGAGTAAAAGAGATAAGACGTGGCTCTGCTGGATTTAAAAGAAGGTGTGTATAATGGACAGATTGTTGTATGTGGTAAGGAGGATGTCACCTCGGAAGAGGGAAAGAAGCTTCCAGTGGGAGGCAGAGAGTCCTGAGACCTGCGATGAGAGTCTGTGCTCATTGAGCCTTTGCATCAGTGGTAAGATGAGAGCAAACTTTCTCTCTTTCTCTTAACTCTCACTCACTCTTACTTTTCTCTTTCGCTCCCTCTTGCTCTTTCATTGTTTTTTCATTGCACTGTATGGTTTTACCTGTAATCTTCTAATTTTGAGGCACGCATATTCATGTGGTCTCATTAGAAAAGGTGCTAAAGGGGGGAAAAATCCTTTCTTTCCATTGTCTTATTCTGTCTTATTTCATACTCACACTCATTTTAACCCCATTTCCTTTGATGTTAGTGTGAAAATTATGACCTGTGAATTTCACTGATGTGCCAGAAGCTTATTTTATGTAAAGTATATTCATGCAGTTTGTTCCCAAGGGATGATGTGCTTGCTGAAAACTCTTTCTTCTCTTTGGTTTCAGTCAAAACCCTCCAGGGTAGAGGGTTGGGCTAAATTTGTGGTGACACACTTAAACCTCAGTTAGAAAGGCATATGCCAGGCTTAATGTGATGCCATTGATTGAGCAGAATTGATTTCACTTTAGAGGTTTAAATGTTCGATAAGAGTGACACTTTTACTTGATCACAGTATAGTATGTGGTAATGTATGTAAGCAACTAGTTATCAGAATGTTTAATTGTTTCATTTAGCTTTTAATCCCGAAGATATTTCTCTTTTCAGAATGCGTATGTTATATTCTCCATGTATACAAACTGAATGATCATCAGACACATGCATTTAAATGATTCCATAAACTAGGACAAATCATATAATCCCTCTGTCATGCTTGCTTCCTGGGTTTTTGAAATGGAGTTTAATGATAATTATCATGTGCATTATCAAATCTGATAATAAGAAGCTGATAATAAGAAGCTGATGAGTTACAATTACATGGGCTCTTGAATCAACTTCTATCAGCAGATGTTTAACCACTTTACTGGTGGCCCCTTGGTGGTCTCTTGTTATAAATTCGTTCACTAGTCCATGGATCAAGTGAATGTGCCAATGCATTACTGCATTCCTGATTCCTGAAACATAGTTAATTAGGCTTAAATCGGTAGCTAGTGTAAATTAGCCCAAATCTTTGGTGCATTAAAAGCCAGTGACAAAAAGAAATAGAATGACATTTATTGCCAATTACTGTGGGGATGGGGTGGAAACTTACTGTCTACAGTAAATGTTTAGATGACAGCTTATACTTTCAGAGGCAGAGGCCCCACTTTCTAGGCCAGCACTGTAGCTAATTAACCGTGGCTTTAAAAAACACTCATAACACTAAAAATACAATGACAAAAACCTAGCACAGCTGTCTTTATTCCTTAACTGTATGAGTACTACAAAGTGGCATTGCCTTGCATTTTAAAACTTGAGTGAAAAAAGGTGCTTGCTAGACATACATTTATTTTATAATGAATAATAATTTTTTATGCCGTTTTACCAAGCTTGGCAGAATTAAGAGAACAGTGTAGCCAAATGCAAGTCAATGTTGTAATGTTCACAATCCTATTATATATTAATATATTATCTATAGCACTTCTAAAAAAAATAAAAATACCATTCTATCTGAAAAATGTAAAAGTTAATAAAAAACCTTCAAAGTAGATTATTTACTGTCCTCTAAAAATTCAACATACAGCCATTATCGTCAAAATAACTGGCAACAAAAGTGAGTACACCCTAAGTGATAACAGCTGTACATCATGTAACTATGCAAAGCCACATGTCTAATTCATCATGTTTATGTGTTTGTCTGCTTGACAGGACCATACAAATTTGTGTATCTTGTATTAGAGCAGTTAAAATTTGGTGGTTTAAGTACAATTCTCTCAAACGGACCACTGCATGTTCAACATGCACCTCATTTCAAAGAACTCTGAGGATTTGAGAATGAGAATTGTTGCTCTCAACAAAGATGGCCAGACTATAAGAAGTTCAGGAACACCCTGAAACTGAGTTACAGTACAGTGGCCAGGGTCATACAGAGGTTTTCCAAGACGGGTTCCCATCGCAAAGATCGATCAAAGAAGTTGAGTCCTTGTGCTGTGCGTCAGGTGCAGAAGCTGGCTTAAAAAAAAAAGAAGGATGAGTCCTGCCAGCATTGCTTTAGAGGTTGCAAATGTGGAAGGTCCACTTGACCATACACCGCATACTGCAGCAAGTCGGTTTGCATGGCCATCGTCCCAGAACAAAGCCTTTTTTGAAGCTCCCTCACAAGAAAGCTGTTTGCTGAAGACAACCTGTCCAAGAGCATGAATTACTGGCACCATGTCCTGTGGTCTGATGAGACTAAGATAAACTTGTTTGGCTCAGATGGTGTCCAGCATGTGTGGCAACACCCTGGTGAGGAGTACCAAGAAAATTTTGCCTTGCCTACAGTCAAGCATGGCGGTGGTAGCATCATGGTCTGTGGCTGCATAAAAGTTACTGCACAAGTTACTGAGATCAGAGTGTTTTTTCTTATTCCGGCTTTTTTGAGTTAACATTAACTAAATCTCTTGACCAGTACTCTCATGATTTCAGACAATGCTGTGCTGCTACATGATGTCTATTCAAATAGCAAGTCAATATTTATCAGTGGTGAACATAGTACACAAAGCATGTACATGAGTAAAAGTAGAGCTATACATGGTAAAATAAACTGAGTTTATGTGCAAAGACTCTAATATTACTCTCTGTACACCAATCTATTAATAGAATGATATTAATGAGTTAAATGACCCAAGATGACAAATGACTTTTGGGATGACTCAAAATATATGGATGTTGACAGTTCATGCTCTTTTTGCGGTATTAAAAATGAAACACTGATCCATTTATTTTTTCAATGTGACAAAAATGCAAAACTTCTGGAATAGCTTATATCTTCATTTAGTTAATCACCTTCATTTTCCAGTCCCTTTCAGTTACAATATATAATTTGTTACTACAAAGGTAAAACTAATATATCAGTGAATTACATTGTTAACTTTTCCATTTTGTTTGGGAATTTTTTATTTTATTCATAAACAAAAACTCTCAAAATAGCAGTCTTCCTTTTCACATTTCTTAAATGAAATTGACGTATTTATTGAATCTCTTAGATGAATTAAAAACAATTAAAAACATTAAAAACAATTGGGCTCCTGAGGGTTTAGACCCTTTTTTCATCTGAGTGTATGAGTGAGGGAACTTCTCTGGGCAGTGGGTGCACACGCCGAGTCCCAAATAGGTTCACTTACCGTGACAATTTATAATAATTGATGCGACTGTGCAAATAAACGTAGTAAAAAATAAAAAACGACAGATTTTTTTTTGTTTGTTTGTTTTGTTTTTTGTTTTTGCATGGACACCCCGGGCGGATGCCCATGTCACCTATGCCTATATCCAGCACTGCCAAGCGGCAATCAAAACAAGTTTAAAACAGAGCACGCACTATACCCTGATCGGTGGCTTGTTGTGTGCTTGACCAGTTATGTTTTTATCCACTAATAAATAAAAAGGAACGAGTGGTTTTGCAAAATGTAGTTGAGTAAAAAGTAAGATATTTGACTTTGAAATGTAGTGAAATTAAAGTAAAAGTCTCCCCAAACAGAAATACTTGAGTAAAATACAGATACATGAAAAAAACTACTTACAGTAACGAGTTAAATTTACTTCGTTACTGTCCACCACTGGTATTTATGTATTCATTTTATCCACAGTACCTGTCACTGATATTTTCTTCGATTTTTAATTTATGTTTAATACTTGGGATATGTAGAGTTGACAAAAACTATAGTCCTTCCTTCAACATGTATGTTTATTGATTTAATTAATTTTTTGATGAAAAATAAAAACATTTTAACCCAGTCAAATCTATCTAGTATATTCTTGAATTCGATAGAATAACGTGTTATAAAATTATTAAAAATATTCTAAGACCGGAACTACTTGTTGGTTTAACGGTTTTAACTCACACCATCCGGAGAATTCAGACTGAATATTTGTCTATCGATCTGGCCCAGTCAAAGTCACTCAGATCTTGATCTCGTCACCCTTATGAATGCTCATTTTCCCCTGCTTTTAACATATCAGCTTCAAGAACTGATGGTTCACTTTGCTGCCTGCTATAACACATTGACAGATGCCACTGTTTTGAAATGATAGAAAGTAGAAGTAGTAAGCATGACAATTTGACAATTACATGCTTAAAATAATTAATGAGATGAGGTTTATGACAATTACCGCACTACTCATAGTCTTATTAGTGAGTTTTGAGTGCGAATAGTGGGATTAATTGTATAATGTTTGTAGTAAATCTAGTAGTAAATGTAGTAAAGACATCACTGTTTCGTGTATAGGGCAAATACTGTCCTTAAGTACAATTTCAGAACACTAAAGGTATTGCTTATTAATTTCTTCCTAGGCAGCATTCTCATTGTGTGTCATACTGAATCTCATAAACAGATGAGCTATAAGAATGGAACAACTACATACTCACATTAAAGCATCAGGAATCATTCACTTCTATGTTGTGCATAAGAACCACTCCTGCTCCAAAGTATGACATTTGTCACAGAAATCAATGTTTTGTAATAGAGCAAAAGAAAGACCTCTTTTATTCACTATTCAGTCTAGGTCTGTCTATAGCAACCGAGACAGGATTCTGAATATTGAATATTTCATAAGTGCGTCAAACTGAGAAAGTTGAGAAAACACCAGCATCTGCAAGTTGGCTGTTGTTTTGTCATATTATGTCACTTGCTATATTTGTCCCCTATTCAAAAGAGTCTCACAGTATCTGTGGTGTCATGGAGCATTTGGATTTTGTAGAAGTTGCAGAAAAAGGTACAAATGCTAACATCACCTATTTCTTCAATGCTTATACCGAATTTTTCATTTGATTTGGTACCTATACTGTATATAAGAAATTAAAATTAGATTTCACAACAGGTGATAAGTAATTTGAAAGTTTAAGATTATATTGTTTTCACACATTGTGTAAACCTAAATCTGATTTTAACATCAGAGTACACTGGTTACCTCTTAAAAATAATCAAAAAGCAGTGGCGGGCCATGCATTTGGTACCTGGGCCTTCAGTGGGGAATTACCCAACTTATTCCACCTCTTAATGCCACCACTATCACACCACAATTATAGAAACCATCAATACTATACAAAAACGCAATATAACAACGCGAAAGAGAGGCATTTCACATATGGAGGGTGAATACCATTTTACTAAAGCAAGCGCCAAACCTCTACACTACAACTGCAATTGTGCACCTACATCATATAGAGCAGTTCAGAATCAATATTTGTCTAATAACATGACAAAAATATAAAAATGTAAATAAAATACAACCTAATCACCAGAGATGCATAGTCATAATTTGCACCACTCCTCAGAGACTATATGCCAGTGTTACCGCTCGTATTCACTGGTCTGGAAGTGGAGAACAAACCCTTTCCCGGGCTGAGACAAGCTAGCTAGCGTCGGGGTTAGCCGACCGCTCCTCACGATTTCTAGCTTTTCTGGAAAATATATTTTTAAGTATGTCCGAGACCAAATCAATTTCTCTTCCACCGTAGGCATAAAAAAGTCTAAGTCAGATGTATTAATGTGTGCAGAGCGCAACAGACGTGTTTTGCCAGTTGAACTTGGCTGTACCAGTTTCCCTCTGACCAACCAATCAGAGGACAGAAAAATGCTGACGCTACTCTGGGCCAGCTAGCTGGCCCTGTGAGACGATTCTGAAATCTGATTGGTTAAAGAAACAGACCCGTTGGTTATATTCGCAATGGTAAAAGGGCCAGCAGGACAGACTTTGCAGGCCCTGGGCAGATTATATTGACATGGCAGCACAAAGAGGCTGAAGTCTGATTGGACAAAAAATCTTACCTACACGTACTGGAAGCAGTGCAGCCAAGAGAAACACTACAAAATGAAGAGAATAAACTGTTGGAAATAAATTAATTCAATTTCATGGTTGTAAATGTAGGTCAGTGCTTCTGATAGTGTTTAGGCCAGCAGAGAAGGCTTTGCTGGCCCTGACCGCCCGCCTGTCAAAAAGGCATCTAAATCTGGAATGGCTGGCAGTTGCTTAGCAGAGCATATTAGCTGATAACCCCTGGAAACTTTCTACGACAGAAGATGCTCACACAATAAGTATTCTGTGGTAATGGATTTTTTCAATACTTTTTTATGGTTTCAGGGTAAATGAGAAAGAACTGCTCTGGAAAGCTGGGTAAATGAGAATGAGCTGTTCTGTGATGCTGTGCATCTAAGAAAGGGCTGCTCTGGGTGTGTGTGAGACATAATTGCTCTGTAATGCTTGGTAGCTGAGAAAAAGTTGGCTCTGTGAAGCTGGGTTACTGAGGATGCTGTTCTGTAGTGTTGGGCAACTGTGAAAGAGCTGCTGTGTGGTATTGACTAGAAATAACTGCTCTGTAGTTGAGAACGAGCTACTCTATGGTTCTGTGTAATTGTGAATGAGCTGCTCTATGGCGCTGTATATTTGTGAATAAGCTGCTCTGTGGTGCTAGGTAACTGAGAAAGAGCTGCTCTATGGTGCTAGGTAAATGAGAAAGAGCTACTCTGGTGCTGTGTATCTGTTCATGAAATGCTCTGTGATGCTGTGTAATTGAGAAGGATCTGCTCTAAGGTACCTTTATTGGTAAACTAAGAAAAAGCTGCAATGTTTTGTTTTTGGTCACTGGAAAAGAGCCGCTTTGTTGTATTTGATAACTGAGAAAGAGCTGCTCTGTGGTGCCGGATAACCGAGAAATTGCTGCTTTGCGGTATTTTGTAGCTGAGAAAGTTGCTCTGTGGTATTAGGTAGCGGAGAAAGAACTGCCTTTGGTAATGCGTAGCTGAGAAAGATGTTCACGATTTGCCTTCTCTTATCCGTTCTGAATTTAGACTCATTTGCAACTGCTTGACTGTATAATTTTTCTTAACTAGCCGTAGCAGTGTGTAGGAGTGAAATTAGGTCATAGATAGCACATGCTTTTCTTTGCTTTTGCTCCCACTCTCTGGTTCTTTTCTGGGTATGCTTCCTTTTTTACTGTTTGGTTTTTGCTGTTTGATTTATAAATGAATTTAAGACAAGGTTTTTAGAAGGCATGCTCTTGTACCCTAAATGATCATCAATGGAAACTTCTATTTATATAGACTTATTATCTTGTTTTCTTCTTTTTTTCTGAAGCCCTCAAATGCACATTTCAGCTCATGCATTTGCTTTTAAAACACTCCTGCGCTCCTCATTTAGCAGGCTAAAGATTTTCCACAATGAGGCGCTATTACTTAAATAGCTTGTCTGAGTATTATTGCTGAAACAGATAAAAGCTGGTCTGAATCTGAACTGACAGAATGTAATGAATGTTTGCACTCAGACATTTAATGCATATGAAGTAATTAGGCCAAAATGGAATACTTACATCAGCATGAGCTTATTAAGCAGCTGTTGCAGAACTCAAAACACCTGCTTTTAATGACTTTTGTAGTGTAATATAAAATGCTTTGCAGAGCTACATATGTACAGTAGTGTCAAGCCTTAATAACTTCACAATAACATGGATATTTATCACCAGTGATTTCCTGCATCCATCAACATTACTTGTGTATACAGTATAGAGTCTCAAAATATATACAACTGTCAATGAAATTAGAGCTGCAACAACTAATCTATAAAATCGATAGGAATCGATAATGTAGTTCGTTGTTAGTGAATGTCGTTATCGATTATTTGGGCTGCAAAAATTATAGGTTAGTGTGTCAGCAAGATAACAGCCGCTTGCAAAAATGGCGGAGTACATGGTCAACCGGCAGCAGCAAAAAGTGTGCGTCCCAAGTCATCCAAGCTTTTTATATTAAATGCAAAAAAAAACTACACTGGAGTCACGGATGAAGGCAAAACATCAGCACAATAAGCAAAAAGCACTAATCGATAAGCCACTGTTGTGGTTTTTAAAAAATGTAATTATCAAAACAATGTTGTATTATAATTTATGCTGATTTTTTTAAGCATGATTGTCAACTTGTCATCTGTAGAATACAATACAAATGTTGACAAATTGATTCACCTTTCATACTCAAATGCTGTTTATCTGATAATTCGATTATCAAAATAATCGTTAGTTGCAGCCCTATACAAAATTGAAATAAATAAAAGCTCATTTTATTTTAATTGCAGAATTTTCACATATGGAAATGCAAAATCCTCAGATATATTGATTTAAAAGGCTTTAATATGTAATTGTGCAAAATGTAACTGAATTAAATTTGATTAAATGTCTATCAGTCTTATATCATACATCAGGACTATTTAACAAAAATCTTTTCTTAACACTCAGGTAAGCAGACTAATCACCCAATAAGAACAAGTCACATTCCTAGCTCATTTATGTAATGTTTATACCCACAAACCTCCATATCTGCTTAAGTTTACAGATAGCTGGGAGCATGAAATGCATAATTAGTTTTTCCTCAATGTATGGGTTTGTTTGCTCAGTTTTATGTATATTATTTAAGTAACAATCAGCATTGTATACATTACGTCTTACAGCAATTCCACGTCACATTAATCATTTAAATTGCTTTGTATGTCTCTGGATGTAGTAGAATACAATTTTTATTTCAATTGAACTAGGAACCCTAAATCTGTTTTAGCATGAGAGTTCCTGTGTGCACAAAGCCAGCGCCATGAAAAATATGGTTAATATGGGTTGGAGTGTAAGGTTTTGAGGGGCCTGCAATAGAGCTCTGACCTCAACCTTATTGAACATGTTTGGGATGACCTGGAACACTGAATGCACCCATGCTTCCTCACCCTACATCAGTACCTGACTTTACTAACACCCTTTGGATAAATGAGCACACATTTTCGTAAGAACACTCCGAAATCTAGTTTATCATCTTCCTAGAAGAGTGGAGATTATTATTACAGCTGATGGGGACTAAATGTGAAATGGGATGTTTAATAACCACATTTAAATATTATGGTCAAGAGAGCATAAACCTTTGTCCATATTGTTTATGTCCACAAACCTTATCCCACAAAACAAATGAGAAAACAATGAATGAGTTGAATTTTTTTCACCGATTGCATTTTTTATTGGTTATTATACTGATATTTTATAAATATCATTTGAGAAAATTTCAAACTATAACCCTAGTCAGCTTTCAAAGCTTAAACATTTGAGGTTTATTTATGGCTATCGATAAGATTAGTTTTTTGGAAATGATTATACATTTCGTTTTTGTAGTCATGATTTACTTTGCCATTTCTTACTAGTGTCACAGGGTCTAAACAGAGAGGACATACTTTTTTTCTTCTTTTTTATTATGCTAATTTTCCTTTAAAATTTAGTTTACATCTGATATTCCACAAAGGCTCCACACAACCAAAAGGTGGTTTGCATCAGTCACAATTTGTCCTTTATTTCTGACTACACTGGGAGTTTTAATAAAACAAATGGACGGATCACAATGTTGCTTTCAACTGCTACATTCCCAATATGAAAATACTAGATTATAGAATTAGATTCTACTGGTTCCCATTTAATATTGGACCGAGACATAATCAGAAAAAGATACAAGTTGTGCAAGAAGTTCAGACAGTAGATGTAGAATGTTATAACAACTCAGCCTCAAGTCATTGTTCTGACAAACTCCTTGTGTAAGATCTTACAGTTTTACACTCTTAGACAATCTTACACTCTTTAGCATTTCTGCCGTGAATGTGCGGCATGTCAGCACTGTTTCACAGACAAAACTAGTGCTTTACTTTTCACATCACATTTTTTGGGGCACATAAATAAATGAGTATTTAGTCAGTTTCTTTGATGCTGTGATATTCTAGTCTTAAAATATTAGAACAGCTTAAAACGTGCAATTGGCATTGTGCAAACTCTAGATTCACACTCACTGTAATGAAAAACAGACAAACTTATGTTTATTTCATGATTTCATGTGCCAGTGATATTACATTTACAAAAGTGTATATTGAATTTTAAACATAAACAGTGTGTCCTTAACAACAACCAAAATTGATTAATAAAAAAAAGCCAATCAATTAAATGCCATACGAAGTGTATCTGCTCATTTCATTTTTGGACTTTCAACCATGTTACTCATTTCAGAACAAAATACAGACAAAGTGATCTTATTTAAAATATATTGATGCCTTGATATATAAAGGCTAAATGACACCCTAGTTATCAAGAAAACATAAAAGAGTCGATCTTGAAATCAACACACACCATCATACTCAGGTAGGAGTTGTGGCCAAGAATGTAACAGTAGAATCATACACTATATGGTAAAAAGTATTGATACATCTGATTTTTCCATCCAAGGACATATGGTTTATGTGGCTTGGAATGGAAGCTCTTGAGTGGTCTGCTATAGCTCTGACCTCAAGCCTTTTGGGATGCCAAGCCATCACAACTTTTGGGATATGCATATGCATAATTTAGGTATAAAACCAAACAGTAAACCTTGCACATGAAATGAAACCGTAAATTGTGCAAAACAATATTTGACTAACTTTCATTTTAATATAGGTTTGAAAGTGTTGAATACAATTTTGAATATCTTGAACCATTGCTTGTTCACTTGTTTGCATACTGCATGTCTATTGTGTTTAATGTTACATCCTAAAAAACTGTGTGCATTGCTATAAAAAAAAATACAGCAGCACCATGCTCAACTTAAAGCGCTGTCAATCTTTTTACGTAACACATTTTTGTGCACAACTGGCTCTGCTGTGATGTTTAGTGTTTGTATGAGAAAGAAGGTGATTAGTTGTTGGTTCCATGAAACTAACATATCAATATTTTATAGTTTTCAGAGAAATGGGTTTTGAGGCAAGAGTTTGATGTTTAATTGCTGTTGCGTAACATTGCATCAGTAGATGTGGAGTCTGCTCTGCTGTGTGAGAAGAGAATGTGCAGAAGAATACAAAGCAATGTGATAATCTATAGATGAGATAAATACTTCCATGTGAATTACAGCAGTGAGCAGTGAATTGGAGCAGGGGAATGGCTCAAAGATAAGGAATATCCACATAGACACACGTCCTGGTTAGCGGCTAACGTTAGCGCTATGGATTCTTTGGTGTTTTAATGCATGTGCAAAACAAATCCTATTTCCAGTATAGATTGAGCAACCACAGTGACACTGCTTCTTTTTATACTCCTGGCAATGTTGTATATGTTTTCAAGTTTAGTAATAATAATAATCATTAACAAATGCGTTTAAAGTGCGAAGCAGAGACTAAACAAACGTGTTGTTCTGTAACTTAATTCAGGGAACTCTATAGCTTTTAACCATGTTTCGCATGTAAAAATAATTGCATTGAACTCAACTGAACTGAACTGAAAGCCCTGTACTGAAAAACTTTGGTACGAATAATCTTCCCAAGGGAAAATACTATAGAAATTAAACTTGGATATATTTTAGAGTAGTCAATGTGCAGCTTGTTTAGCAGTACAGATTTACTGCCCTCTGAAAATACCATACCATACAGTTATTTATGTCAAAATAGCTGCCAACAAAAGTGCCACAAAAGTGACTACACCATAAGTGATAACAGCTGTATGTCGCTTAACCTTCAAAGCCACATGCTCATGTTAATTTTTTTGTCTGCTTGACAAGACTATACAAATTTGTGTATCTTTTATTAGAGCAGTTACAATTTGTTGCTTTGAGTACAATTCTCTTATACTGACCACTGTATGTTCAACTTGACACCTCATTGCAAAGTATACTCTGAGGAAGTGAAAATTAGAATTTTGCTCTTAACAAAGTTGGCCTGGCTATGGGATGAAGGGTCATACAGAGGTTTTCCAAGGCGTCGCAAGGGTTGATCAAAGAAGTTGAGTCCTTGTGCTTTTCATCAGAGTGTTGCCAGCATTGCTTTCAAAGTTGCAAAAGCGGAAAGTCGGCTTTGTCAGTGCTCAGACCCTATAAGTTGGTTTGCATAGCTGTTGTCCCAGAAGCAAGCAGCCTCTTCTGAAGCTGGCTCACAAGGAAGCCCATAAACAGTTTGCTGAAGACAACCTGTCGGAAAGCATGAATTACTGAAACCATTCCTGTGGTCTGATGAGACTAAGATAAACTTGTTTGGCTCAGTTGGTGTCCAGCATGTGTGGTGACGCCCTGGTGAGGAGAACCAAGAAAATTGTGTCTTGCCTACAGTCAAGCATGGTGGTGGTAGCATCATGCTCTGGGGCTACATGAGTTCTGCTGGTACTGGAGAGCTGCGGTTCACTAAGGAAAACATAGATTCCATCTATAACATGATGCCCTCCCTTCAGAAACCGGGCTGAATGGCAGTTTTCCAACATGAAAACTTTTTGATTCGAACGTTTGATAGTTAAAACTAACTGGAAATATGTATGTACTTGGCTGAAGGTTTGCTTTAGCATGGCTTACATCGACATATAAAAATGTTATTTGTACGGTAATTACTCAGATAGTATTTCCATCAGGTAATTATTTATACTTATATTAAACTGCATTATTACTACAAAAGCACTACTTTTATGCAATGTCTATTGTAGTGCTTGCGACACAAAATGAAAAATTATTTCCTATAATCTATTTAAAAGGTTAATGAAGTTAAACTTTTCATGGAACATATCCCAATGTAGGTCTTAGCAAAGTCTAAAAAGGTCTTAGTGAGGTCTTTGTCATTTCATTTACTTTAGAGGAAGATGAAGCAGAATCTAATCATGGTTGTCAGCTCACATTTAAGCTGTATGATCCAGACTTAATAATATATTTGTGCTTTTTGTGGTGAGCCTAAGCTCTGAATGCTTCATGCTGTTTCCATATATTTCCGTATATTTTTACCTACTATTGATCTCCACCTTTAAGCCCTGCCAACTAACAGTGTTCCTGAAAAAGAGGTCTGGGAGATTTTTGATAAAAAAAGCATGTGTTTAAGAAACACCAGCTGGCAAAATCAACCCATTTTACATGTGCTGTTAAATCTGAAATACTTATTCATGTGCAAATCAGAATTAAACAGCATTTTATTTTATTTCTTCCTCCAGTGATAAATTTACATTGAACAGTTTTTCAATTCTGTTCGTTTATTCCTTATTGCTAAATATTATTGCCTGCTCACAACTGTTTATGATAATGGACATGTTTTTTCCTTTTCTGTCAGGCCTTAAAACCAACTAAACATGCATTCATTTTTCTGCTTCATTTGTTCCTCACTGGAGGTCAATAAGCTATTTTTCATTTCATTTTTGTATTTGACTCTTCAGAAATTCTGCTAACCTGCAGTGCTTTATATTCATTTAACTAAAGTATCTAAACTAAAGGTGGTTCCTGTTCCTGTCATGTTCAGTGGGGATTCTAATTTATGGGCTTTCACACTAGCAATTTAGTCTGCAGTAGAATGTTTGTGTAAAAACTGGTAATGTGAAATAATGTGATAATGCTTTATACTTATGTTATACTTATGCCATCACATTTGATTATTGCATTACATATAAAAAAAAAAACCAAATAAACAAATGAAAAATATGAGTTGTGTTGTAAACTCAATGTGCATTTGTGATTAAGTCAAGTCAAGAAGCTTTTAATGTCATTTCAACCATATATAGATGACACGGTATACAATTAAATGAGAACGTTTCTCCAGAACCCTGGTGCTATATAAAACAACATAGAGCTGCATTTGTAAACATAAACACAATGTTGTGCTAAAACAGCAAGAGCAAATCGAATGGTGTGCAAAACAGCATGTAAACAGTATAATATAATGTGGGTGGTGCTGAAGACATGGATGTGTATGAAGTAAAATAAGTATGTGAGTTTGGTACAGTTTGGTTGTGTGTTGAGGAGCCTGATGGCTTGAGAAAAAAAAATGTTACACAGTCTGGGTACGAGGGCCGAATTCTTTGGAACCTCTTTCCTTATGTTAAGAGAGTGAAGAGTGTGTGTGAGGGGTATGTGGGGTCGTTCACAATTCCTCAGCTATCTCAGGAAGTACAGGTGCTGCTGGGCTTTCTTGCTGATGGAGCTGGTGTTCGAGTGACCAGGTGAAGTTCTCTGCCAGATGAACACCAAGGAATTTAATGCTCTTAATGTTCTCCACGGAGGATCCATTGATGCTCAGTGGCGAATGGCCTCTCTGTGCTTTCCTAAAGTCAACAACCATCTCTTTGGTTTTGTCAACGTTCAGAGACAGGTTGTTGGCTCTACACCAGACTGTTGTTAGTTGTTGCACCTCCTCTCTGTATCCTGACTCGGCTGTTCCCAATCTAGACTGAATAAAGTCTCCCAGTCAGGAAGTAAGGATCCAGTTGCAGAAGGCGATATTCAGGCCCAGTAGGCTCAGGTTCTCAAGCAGGTGCTGAGGGATGATAGTGTTAAATGCTGAACTTAAGTCTATGAACAGCATTCATACGTATGTGTTCTTATTGCAAGAGTGACACACTTTGATTTGGACACGTGCCCAATGTGAAAACCAACTGTGGATTTTTTGTCACTTTAGGATGAACGGTTCGGGAATTTGAGTAGG
>JAAIIK010000053.1:4555854-4566356 GCA_014706435.1 Silurus glanis | reverse complement strand
TTTACTTTAAGGTTTTACATTTTATTTTTTCACTTAAAAAAATGATCTGTACATGCATTTACTTCCTGCTTTCTTGCTACATGACAAAGGCAGTTAGTTAACACTATTTATACATATTATGTTATTAAGAAACATGGGTTCCCTGGTGGTCTAGTGGTTGGATACGGCGCTCTCACCGCTGCGGCCCGGGTTCGATTCCCGGTCAGGGAACCAACCCCAGCCATTAGGGTTGCACAAGCCTTAGTGCCGGTCCCAAGCCCGGATAAATGGGGAGGGTTGCGTTAGGAAGGGCATCCAGCGTAAAAACATGTGCCAAATCAAACATGCGGATGATACGCTGTAGCGACCCCTAACGGGAGAAGCCGAAAGAAAGTTTGTTATTAAGAAACATGAGGTGTACAAACTTTTTCACTCAGCTTTAGGCAACAATAAAGGGACTGTTGTTATGTTCTAGTACATTTTCCAATACATTTTTACGAGGTTAGTTATCAAATACTGTACGTAATGCGCATGTGCCAGCTTCTAAACATAATACATTCTTGAGTTTGTTTCGTTTAAAGGTTGTAGCTTGTCATATTTAATCATACAAAATCAAACATCATCCTACCTTACTTATCATAATTCCTATTCATTTTACAGGAAATGAGACTTGTGTGGCTTTTATCTAAATGTTGTAAGGACTGATGTTTTTCATGTACTGTATATTCCAGCTAGATGGGATTTAAAAATGAAGGCAGAGACCAGTTTAAAACTGTTCATAATTAAATTTGAAGACAGCTCATCCTGTGTTAAAGAAAAGAAAAGAAAAAAGAAAATGCTTTAGCTCTTAGAATTCTTTTTTATTTATTTATTTTTTTAGAAGTTCTCCAGGTGGCATTTGCAGATAAATTATGTTAAAAAACTAAACTAAACTGGAGGCATTTGGGACTAAATGAGGAGATTAAAGCCTTTTATATTCTATTGTTAACATTGCTTCATCTTTTTTTTTGGATGTTACAGATCTAAATTATTAACTGAGATATTATAATGACAGAAAATGATGATAAATATCAATAAGATGTCTGTAAACTCTTACTTCTCTTCTCTGGTAATTAATCTTTATCATTCAACACAGTAAAGATTTTATAATTCTGATTCTTAATTCTTTGTATTTTGTGTAGAAAATTAAACTTTATTTCATTTTTATGCATCATTTGATCATGATCGACTTACCATATTATTCAATTCAATCCAATTTTATTTGTATAGCATTATACCATTAACAATGGACATTGTCCCAAAGCAACAATATTGGTCCTGGTGTGCCCTGCATATGAATCACTGACAGAAATCGCTTGCATATGTGTTATGGACGACCAGGAATAGAACTGAGTCATATGCATGGTATAAATATAAGTTAGTGATCGCGTTCTTCAGCTCTTCAGCTTGCAATGCTTTATTGGATTTAACATGACTGCAACCGTAAAAGTGTATATACAGTAGTGTGTATATTAGAACACATAAAGGACTTTAGATCAGGAACTTGTAGTTGCTTTATTATTAATCCATGCAGCAGAACGGCCTTCTTTCTTTTGTGAACAGAAAAAGTCCTACATTTTTTTACAATGTCTTAATTGTCATGCAAAGACCAAAATTAGGCATTACTTCCAAAAACTCCATTTGATGTACACCTAATGAACAGTGCTTTTTGTTTTATAATAGCTTTTCAGATATTGTTTCACATTTATATAAATGGTACAGGTATCAAAGTACAATTTCCAGATTTAAGAACACTTAAATGTTCTGTGCGAGTGGCTGTAAAATCATAAGTTTTAATCCTTTGTAAGAAATCTACTACTGGACATTAGAGAACCATCCTCACCCCTCTATATGTGCTTAGACTATAATTTTCTTCATTTAGAAGTTACTACAATAGAGAAGTAAATAGATGTGTCTGGGGGGGAAAAAAAAAAACATTCTCATTAATAGTTTCATGTCAGCATGGCTGCGGTTCAGAGATCAATCAGAGTAATGAAGTTGCATTGATTATTCCTTGCCATCTTTTATAGCTTTGGTCTTCTAAAGTGAGCAAACTGCTGTGGTGTCTCACTAATATTACATCACAGAGCAATTTTAATTAAGCACATACAAAGGTTTTTTGAAGAGGGTAAAAATAACAATCAGGTTTATCATGAAATTACTAATCATAGAGCATCAAAATAATTATCCTCCTGTTGATTTTCTATCTACACTTGCTCATAGTTTACAAAATAACAGTTATTTAACTATATATTAATTATTTAAACTAATATATTCAATGAAATATTTGAACAATTGACCTGCTTCTTAGATAAGCAGTTATTCCTGTTACTTAAATGACTACATACAGTACCAGCTTCACCAAACAATTTGCCATATGATCATTTATTTATGTGGAACATAAATGTATAATCCATAAACCATAAAGCATCCTATAGTGCAGAATTGATCAATTACTCTTAGTCTAGCATTAACACATGAACTGAAGTTGCATAAAATGTGTCTACAGATTTTACTGCTCACAGTCAACACTTCAGTGCTACTGTATAATTCCCTGCTAGGTCCTTAGCTTATTAGCTACGTTCACAGATTTTCGTGGAGAGTAAAATATTAATCCCTTAAAGTTTCCAACTTTTATATCTTTCTCAGCTGTTGATATACACTTCCATATAACATTCACTTTTGAATAAAATGGTAAACTTGGATGGAGCTGCCTCGACTAGGGCTGCAAAATTAAGTCTCCAGTGAATTCCACATAATTGTGCAGCCTGTATAAGAGCATTAACTCACAAGCTGCACATTCACATGTATTAGCATTCATTCAGAGGAGTTCCAGCTTCCAAGAGTGTAGCAGAGCTCATTTTCCTTGCATCTCCTTACTTCATTGCTTCAATAGCTGCAGCCAGCAATGCAAAGAGAGATGCCATGTTTTGTCCATCACTGATAATGTGTCTAGTCACTGGAATAGAGAACACCATCATTTTGATGGTATGAAGGTGCTCAACTGAACTAACAGCTGGTCACCTTCTGGTTTGTACAGTAGTTTAAAAAATGATTCTTCATGGCCTGTGATTTCAGTGGTAGTACATTTTTAAGTAAAACATCTAAAAGAAGCAATATTTTGTGTACACTCCTGGGCAAAAATGTAAGCTTAACAACAAATCATTGGTCAGGTAATTAGCAAGAATTAAACAATTAGATATAGTAGCTCAGTAGTAGTAGCTTTTATAGAAATTTCTATAAATTTGGTAAACTAGGTGGGCAAACTTGTAGGCAGCTTTTTACAAAAAGCCATAGGTAGCTGTTAAGATGTATCCATTAAAACTAATCACCTGTTAACACAACATTTGAATACCAGATATCTATATAAATAGTCTTATATATTAATATATAAGTTTTATATATTTCCCTGTTTCCAGCATTTCCCCAAACAGTTGACTTAACATTTAGTACAATTATTACTTCAGAGTAATATTCACTGAATTTTTCCTACATTCTGCCTGGAGAACTTGCCATCACATGTGATCAATAGGACACATTTTTATGTGTGCAATGTGCTATACACAGTTTCACACTTACTCACATCTAGGTGAAACATGAAGTCACCATTTTTGGTATTTTTGTCATATATCTTGATTTTACATTTTCATTAGTGAATCCATTAGCAGCTATTCTATCCATCCATCCTTCCATCCACCCATTTTCCCTACCGCATATTACACTCTGGTTTACAGGGTAGCTTGGACGTAATCTCAGAGTTCTCAGGGCTCAATGGGAAGGACACTCTGGATAGGGTGCCAGATAATCACAGGGCACAATCTTACACCCATTCAGGAAATTCCAATCAACCCACAAAGCATATCTTTGGCCTGAGACAAAATGTACAATGTCCATCGAGAAATTACAAAGTCTATAAACACCGGGTGAGGGACGGATTTGAACCCCCAACCTTGGAGGTGCGAGGCAAATCCAAATCTAATACCACCTACAAAAGCAATCAGTTACCACCATTATGTCCATGCATCAAATCAAATTAATGAAATTTAATTATATTAACTCAAAGTAATATGAAAGCTGAAAGACTTTTAACAACTAGTCCATATTTGAGTAACCTGGAGAAATTTCTATTTTAATCTGATTAATGAAATGCATAGATTTATATTCGTTTATGAATGTTCTTGTGTTCTTCTGATTTCTAACAGTTTTGGACAGAAAAATGTTTTACATAAAAAAAAAAAAATGATTAGTGGTATGTTCAGTAGGCTCTACCAATTACAGAAGAATCAATGTAGTTTGGTTTAATTAAGATGAAAGGTTGAGTTTTACTAATGATTGAGTTCTACAACTTCTACAAAGTTTAAAATTTCCGTTAGATTTGTCATTTTTTTTTTATTTGTTATACCAGGATATTGTTGTACCAGTCTATAGATTCTGTAGTGTCTTCTGCCAGAAGATTGATTGATTCTAGCTTACCATGAACTCTGATCCACATTCCACACACTTGCCGTGTAATAAAACAGCAAATCCAAAGAGTCTCTTTGTGATTAATAACACTGTCTACCAGCAGCTGGACTTCCAATATGGGAACTCGGTGGAATTTCAAGTTGCATTTATACGCAGCAGTGTGAATGAGAGAGAAAGAGAGTGAGAGAGAAAGAGCAAGGCGGAGGGACATAGCGAACGAGAACGAGGGAGTGAAAGACGGAGTAAGAGCTCATCAACGGCAGCCTTCAAGCGATGAAGCTTCATAAATATTGATTAGCATCCCAGCGATCATCGAAAGAATTGAAGGGCAGCCCTGAGATTCAAATGCTAAGCTCTCAACTCTCATGCTTATTTTAGTTTATTTCATTTTCTTTCAGCAACTTTTAACACTGGAACAAAGACTTTTGTTGACGTGAAGCCGTAGTCAACATGCACATTCAGTCAGGCTTTTGTGCTCCTCAGAACACCATGTGACTTGTTCCAGAGTACTCCGGAGCTATTCCCTCCTCCTCCCCTCTTGGTTTCCTTTCTGCCTTTTTTTCTTACTTCTGCAAGGATGAGCTGCTGAGGAGAGGAGGAGGTGCGAAGAGGTGGATATGTTTTCCGTTTCGCTCAAGTGCCGGATGGGGGTCATCAGACGCAGGATCAAGGGTATTGTGCAATGCGCCACTGTGGCACGAGCTTTAATGCTGGTTGGGATGTGTGAGTGTGTGTGTGTGTGTGTGTGTGTGTGTGTGTGTGTGTGTGTGTGTAAGGTGGAGTGGTGAATAGGGGTTACTTTTTAAAGCTGCACAGAGTTGCTTTCTTAAAGTGTCCGTTTGATGTGCTAGTTTCTGGTATTTGGAAGACAATTAAACAATTTAAAGATGTTTGTGTTTTAGATTTTTGTGGAAATTTACAGGCAACATTTTTTGGAATGCAACCAAAAAAGTTTTGCATTTTAGCCTTTTTGACCACATAGTCATTACATTGTAGATTGTCTTGCATCAGAACAGTTGATACACAGTTGATGATGTGTGCGTTTATTTGATATTTCACTTCCTTTTATTCCTCTCGAAATTTTTGTTAAAGGTATATAGTTATTATGTAAAGAAGTGTGAAATGATCTAGGGAATTAATGCTGATGAGGTAAATATTATTAATTATGAATCACAGCAGGTAATATGTTTTTAATCAAATGCAAATGAAAAAACATGATATTTTTGCAACTTTTTTATTTGCATCAAAGCTGACCCATGGTAACATGTAGCTGATACTTCTTAGCGTTATTATTATTATTATTATTATTATTATTATTTAATTATTATAAGCAATTCCTTTATCTTGATCGGATGTGAGAGGAAACTGGAGAACTCAGACAAAACCCATATGGACATGGTTAAATAATGTAAATACAGCAAAATACATTTGGAACAACAATGAAATAATTTTTACCAATGCAATTACAGAAATGTGAAACACTGTGTTTATTGTAATATTGCAATATTGGGTTACATAAAAATTATTGGTTTTAATATTACATATAAAGGAACCTAAGAAACATTCTGCTAGCCAGGACACTAACTCATGGAATCTAATAACAGCATGGTTTGTGATGATATTTGAAATATCAAACGTTATAATAATGCATCCTCATATCTACCTATGGCTTTCTGGTCTTAGCGTGACATTCAGCATGCTGGAATACCCATTTAATTATTCAAAGTTTTAGATTTTAGATTATGAGTGCAAATATATGAAGTGACCACCACTGTTTCTTCAGATATTATACGTGGAGTATTTAACAATAGAGAAAAACGAGATTTGAAACAAAAATATGAGCACATCTTTTGACAAAACGCTTGATATTGAAAAAATTTCTATTTAGACTTCACCTTTTCGAGTTATTTCACGAATACCGGGTATTTCTTTCCCGATATGCATGAACCATTTTGACAGCCTACCTTTACTCTGGGTATATGTTTACCTCTGATATTCCGCTTATTATTGGCTAGTGGTTCCCAGATAGGCTCGAAACAAGTCAGTAAAAAGAGAAAAGATTTCTTCTTTCCAGCTTTCTTGATTTAAGAGTGCATGGGATAGTTAGCTAAATTCTTCACCTCCTTAATGTCATTGTCTGCTTTTATTCACTCTTGTAATTACACATCATTCAAGGAAATATAGGCTTTAAGTTTAATAACTGAGTGTAAATGTAATAAGTAAATATAATTGTCAGCTGATTATACAGTATGGTTAAAGGTAGTTTGGTGGTATGTTTTATTTAAAAGTATAATGACTAATCTATTACTTGGGACATTTAGTTTTAAAGAACTATGTTAAAGCTGAATGAAAGCTTGAGAACCTTAGAAGTAGGGCTCATTCAGATTATTCATTTATATCACATATATGTTGTTCGTGAACAACCTTCAAGGTTACAGCTTTATTTGAACATAACCTATACAACAACTTTTCTTCTCTCCTCAATGAAGCCAAAGAAAACTCCAGCAGCTGAGCGCAGTTTCTTCAAAGATTTGAAGGAGGTTTATTTGAAGGGCTTTATCAGCCGTGAGACAATTATTAGGCTGTGAGGGTTTGATGGACATGCTAAGATTGGCCCAACCACTCAAGGGATAATAAAGGGATAATAAAACTTAGTCTCACTCAATTTAGCAAGGAACCTCACAAACTACCAGAATGCACCACACCATATACCATACAGCAGCTCACAGTACCATGCACACATCGGTCATCTACAGTAAAAGGGTATACATTAAAACTGGCATTTACCTGGTTACATTGATTATCCTGCACATTTAGCCAGCAACTGTCTGGTAGCACAATGGTGAATTTGCACAGGAAGATAAAAAAAAAAATGTGTTGTTTCACAACTTTTGAACACAATTTGGTATGCATCTCTGCTGCCACTTCAAGACATGCTTGAGCATGAGTGTGTTTAGAGTTCTGCCTCTTGAGAAATTCTGCAGCAGATGATGAATGTGAGCAAAGGCTTTTTTTTCTTTCATCCACGTTGTGGCACTTTATTCTAGAAAGGTGCTACGGCAGGTGATTTATGACTTGCAGACCCTCTCTGTGACAACACAAGAGCGCTTCACGGCCCTCCGACTTTCTTGGCTTTCAGGTTGCAGTGCGTTAGCTGTATCTTTGCGGTGCAGCATCTGTTTTTTTTATATTGTAAAATCGCGGAAAAGTCAAGTTTGTTTGTTTTTAGTGGCAGCTCTAAAAATGTGGGTGAATCTAGCTTTCTACATGAGTTTATTGCGGTATAAATGAGCACCTTCTTGTACAGTACACTTTAGGACTGCAATGGTTTTAAAAGCTTTTTGCACTACAAGGCAGACATTGTATTTTCCCATGCTGAAACACAGACAATACATTTGCCCTTTTATTGATTTATCAGACTAAACATACATAGGGGAGAGAGATTATTTACTGTAGCTGTTATTTTTAAAAGCAGTTGTTATGTTTCTGTGCCTCAGAGGCCAATGGCAAGGCTTAATAAGGGAAGAGAAGCAGAACATTTTATGTTTTTAGACTCCTTCCATCTTTTATGTCTGTCTTTCATTTAATCTGCAACTAAAAAACTTTACTTTCTGATCCTGCTCATATACCAGCAAGGAGTCGAGTGCTTTTCCCGGAGCATGTTCTTCAAGATTTAAATTTAGATCAGCATAACCATCTGAAAATGGAATACACTGCAATATATTGTAATAAAGCTTCAAGGCTATAAATTACACATTTTCTGTTTACACTATCTTTGCTGGAACATGCTCTTAATACAACACAAAGGAAACTTAATGTTAAACCTCTAATCCCCTTATTTTATAAAACTGGCAAACAAATTGAACGCACATTTACAGATTTCAAATATATGGGTTTTTATCAGTTATGAGATGAAGCACACTAAACCCTACACATGATCAAATATGTAGTTCTGAAAACATTTTGAAAACAGCTCAAGTTTCAGTCAATTAATCATTTTAGTCAAAAAGTTGTATTTCTGATGCAAGTTAAAGACACTCCAACTACCAAAACTTTTATAACCTATTCTTCAATTGCAAAGAAAATGCTAATCACTTTTTAAACATTTACCACCAAATTGTGTGCTCACACAATAGGCATATATTAGCATTTAAGTATAAACACCTCACTTAAAATAATAAATAACAATAAAATACATATCAAACATATATGTTCTGCATGTCATGATAGAAGGCACAGAAAACTAGCTGTTTAGCCTATATAGGACACCATGTATTTAATTATGTAATATTATAAACTTATATAGTATATACTATAACTTATATGCTTAACACTCAGGGTGTTTTTTCTGTAGAAAAATGTACATTGTAACTTCCATCCAGAAGTTTATGTAGCTCTTATAATATATACTGTATATATACAGTGGGTACGGAAAGTATTCAGACCCCCTTAAATTTTTCACTCTTTGTTATATTGCAGCCTTTTGCTAAAATCATTTAAGTTCATTTCTTTTCCTCATTAATGTACACACAGCACCCCATATTGACAGAAAAACACAGAATTATTGACATTGTTGCAGATTTATTAAAAAAGAAAAACTGAAATATCACATGGTCCTAAGTATTCAGACCCTTTGCTCAGTATTTAGTAGAAGCACCCTTTTGCTCTAATACAGCCATGAGTCTTTTTGGGAAAGATGCAACAAGTTTTTCACAACTGGATTTGGGGATCCTCTGCCATTCCTCCTTGTAGATCCTCTCCAGTTCTGTCAGGTTGGATAGTAAACGTTGGTGGACAGCCATTTTTAGGTCTCTCCAGAGATGCTCAATTAGGTTTAAGTCAGGGCTCTGGCTGGGCATTTCAAGAACAGTCACGGAGTTGTTGTGAAGCCACTCCTTCATTATTTTAGCTGTGTGCTTAGGGTCATTGTCTTGTTGGAAGGTGAACCTTCGGCCCAGTCTGAGGTCCAGAGCACTCTGGAGAAGGTTTTCGTCCAGGATATCCCTGTACTTGGCCGCATTCATCTTTCCCTCGATTGCAACCAGTCGTCGTGTGCCTGCAGCTGAAATACACCCCCACAGCATGATGCTGCCACCACCATGCTTCACTGTTGGGACTGTATTGGACAGGTGATGAGCAGTGCCTGGTTTTCTCCACACATACCGCTTAGAATTAAGGCCAAGGTTCTATTTTGGTCTCATCAGACCAGAGAATCTTATTTCTCTGTTTTTTAGCAAACTCCATGCGGGCTTTCATGTGTCTTGCACTGAGGAGAGGCTTCCGTCGGGCCACTCTGCCATAAAGCCCCGACTGGTGGAGGGCTGCAGTGATGGTTGACTTTCTACAACTTTCTCCCATCTCCCGACTGCATCTCTGGAGCTCAGCCACAGTGATCTTTGGGTTCTTCTTTACCTCTCTCACCAAGGCTCTTCTCCCCCGATAGCTCAGTTTGGCCGGACGGCCAGCTCTAGGAAGGGTTCTGGTCGTCCCAAACGTCTTCCATTTAAGGATTATGGAGGCCACTGTGCTCTTAGGAACCTTAGGTGCAGCAGAAATTTTTTTGTAACCTTGGCCAGATCTGTGTCCTGCCACAATTCTGTCCCTGAGCTCTTCAGGCAGTTCCTTTGTCCTCATGATTCTCATTTGCTCTGACATGCATTGTGATCTGTAAGGTCTTATATCGACCGGTGTGTGGCTTTCCTAATCAAGTCCAATCAGTATAATCAAACACAGCTGGACTCAAATGAAGGTGTAGAACCATCTCAAGGATGATAAGAAGAAATGTATAGCACCTGAGTTAAATATATGAGTGTCACAGCAAAGGGTCTGAATACTTAGGACCATGTGATATTTCAGTTTTTCTTTTTTAATAAATCTGCAACAATGTCAACAATTCTGTGTTTTTCTGTCAATATGGGGTGCTATGTGTACATTAATGAGGAAAAGAAATGAACTTAAATGATTTTAGCAAATGGCTGCAATATAACAAAGAGTGAAAAATTTAAGGGGGTCTGAATACT
>JAAIIK010000053.1:4515648-4555754 GCA_014706435.1 Silurus glanis | reverse complement strand
TTGGTTTGAACTTCACTGACTCCTGCATGGTCATATTTCATCCAAAGAGTTGATCTCAAATTTTATTGTTCATAGCCCAAAAACTTGCAGTTCGGGCTTTTTTAATGGCAATGCAGTGCAACGCAGTCATGTATGTGTGTAAATGTGAGCATTGTATTGTTCCTGGTGTAGTAACTTACACAGCTTTTCTTAGACTCAGTTTGATCAGTATTTGTGGCACAGTAGTTGTGTAGTTGTGTGCCCTGCACATCAACACACTGTATTAACAGCAAAATATTTGTGCAGTTTAGAAATATTAAAAGACAATATGACTAATTATCTTTTAAGATCTTGTGCAATAGCCATTGTACGGTTCTATACAATTGATAGTATTTGTGCTACAGTGATGATATGGTAGAAACAAAAGAAATGTGACTAAACATACAGATGTCATTTTAGCAAAATAAATACATAAAATAAAATGAAATAAATGTTAAAGGCTAATTACAATTTTGCTGTAGCTGCCAACATTTAGTCAGGACTGTACATAAACCTAAGGAGTTATTTAGCTGTAACTAAGTTAAATATAAAATGTAAATAGAATGGCATGCATGTTTACTGTATTGAACAGTGGCAGAGATACTTGTATAGTGTAGAAGCCCTGATAAACAACACACTGTTTCTTTCTTTTATGTATCCACTCTTGTTTTAAGAGCAAAGAAAATCATGTTTTTTTTGTTTGACAAGCACGGAAGACTGAAGCTAAGATGCAACAGAGAAAGATCTTGCTCTTGCCCAAAGTCAGACAACATAAGCTATATGGTTCATATAGGACCACAAAATAGGCTAAATGAGAACCGAGATTGTAAGATACATCCCAGTTTCTTTTATGTTGTTCTTAAAATTTCATATATCATTTATTCCATGGGCATTTAATTCACCCAGCTTGATAGCTTTAATGATTTTGTTGAAATTCCAGATACCATAGTCACGTGTCCCATGCATACCAGAAAGTCAATACTTTTTTTGTACTTGCCTTTCTGAATCACTACTAATGATTTACCAGGGTACATTGTATATCCAACTTTAGTCTTGCACTTTTATACCAAGATCGATTGCAGTTTGTTTTATTTTTCAATTTGTTCCCTGTGGTACTTGACAGTACTGCTCGACCTTCATAAAACTAATTAACATGAAGTCCTTTTATGTTTTGCTGAGGCTTTCCTTCCCGAAAACACTACATTAATGATGACCCTTTTCTGCAGGGCTTTTTTCCCCTCTGTGTTGGCCTATACATATATTGCAGCTCTTGCATGTTGTTTAGCTATTGTACTAAATGTTGGTGATACATTGGCATGAGTCATCTTCTTAATTATTTATTTAATTAAGAAAATGATTTATTTATTGTTTTCAGTTATTAGATTTAACTATAAGACTTGTAACTAAAATTCAATTTAATGAACTCAAATATAACGTCTCCAGGTTATGTATGTAACCATTGTTCCATGAGAGAACGAGACGCTGTGTCGGAACGCTTCAGGAACGCCTCTGCATTGTCCATGCTCTGGACATGTATAATCTGTCCAATGGAAAGCACGGCATCACCGAAGGGGGGACGTCACGACCAGGAAGCTTAAAAGCACATGGAGTGAAACCAGCGCCAGCTTCTGAAAGGAAAAGGAAGCGCTGCAGGGATGCAGGCAGTGTGGCATTGAGACGCAGCATCTCGATGAAGCGCTGCAGGGATGCATCGAGATGCAGCATCTCGTTCCCTCTGGGAACCATGCTTACATACGTAGCCTGGAGACGCCTTGAAGATGAGAGTCCAATCAAGCCAGACTGACCAGTCCCTGAGTAGTGTGGATGGGCACAGCTAGGGTGAAGGACAGAGGGGCCAGGAGTGGCACTGAGGTGGAGGCTGTAGAACCTAAGAAAAGTCAGCGGATTGGAGCAGCCTACAGTGTTGCAGATGTCCTGGAAGGACACTCCAGAGGACAAGGCCTTAGATGCCGCCACAATTCGAGTGGAGTGTGCTCTGACCCCGAAGGGAGTGGGGAGACCAGAGGACTCGAGGGACCAGAGGTGGAAATCGCATCCACAATCCACCTGCTAAGCATCTGCTTATTCGCAGAGATACCTCTACTCGGAGGGCCATAGCAGATGAACAGCTGCTCCGACTTCCTCCACAGTTCTGATCTGTGGATGTATATGTCCAGTACTCGCAATGGACACAGTCGGTTAAGCTTCTCCTGGTCTGGGGCCTAAAAGGGAGGAGGAGAGAATGCCTGGAGCTAAATAGATTGTGGAACGACCGAAGGTACTTTGGGAACATACCCTGATCTAGGGTAGAAGAAAGCACTGGCCAGGCCTGAAGTAAACTCCCGAAAGGAAGGGGCAACAGAAAGGGCCTGAAGATCTTCTACTCTCTTGAGAGAGGAGATGGCCAAGAGGAACACAGTCTTAACTGTGAGGAACCTAACTGGTACCTCGTTCAGAGGCTAAAAGGGAGGCTGCAACAGGACCTCCAACACAATAACCAAGTCCCATAAAGGCACTCTAGGTCGCACTGGAGGCCTTAACCTTGGGGTGCCGTGGAGAAAGCGTGTCACCAACTGGTTCCTACCCAGCGACTACCCTGTGAGGGGGGGCATGACAGGCCGTAATAACAGGCCAACCGACTTGGCAGTGAACTGGGTCTAGGCAGTGTTGTTCACACCATGAAGAGGCTGTAAGCCAGTTGTACCACTCGTGTTCACTGGTCTGGAACTGGTGAACAATCCCTTTCCCGGGTTGAAACAAGCTACTATAGCTTCGGGAGTTGGCCGACCTTTCCTCGCGGTGTCTAGCTTTTCTTGAAAATTAATTTTTAAATATGTCCAAAACCAAATAAATTTATCTTCCTTTGTAGGCATAAAAAAGTCTAACTCAGATGTATTTGTGTGCGCTACACACGTGGCACGTCTTTTGCCAGTCGAACTTGGCTATACTAGTTTCCCTCTGACCAACCAATCAGAGGACGCAAAAATGCTGACGCTATTCTGGGCCAGCTATCTTAGATTGATTAGATTAGATTGACATGGCACCACATAGAGGCTGAAATCTGATTGAACAAAAAATCCCTGGCCCACATTACAACTGCCTAGCACATTAACATAACTGATTTTGTTGCATTGTTGCTTTCATTCTCCAGTTAATTTTCTTGCTTTAAATAGCATAGTCTTAAGAGGCACCTGGATTGTATTGAGGTAACCAGACACTATACTGTGTCGTGCTAAGTAGTGATTGCGACGCGAGTGTGTAGCATCTTAATGCAATGAGATGTGTACTGGTGTGAATTTGCTGCTACAGCGTCCATGCCCTGTTCATTCACTGCTGTATTTGTATTGATCTGATTCTGTTTAGCTCTAGTTCAGAGACATAGGGGACAGCATGTGTGATTACAGTCTCACCAGGTTATCAGTTCAAACCAAACCCTCCAATTTATTCTCTCAGCAGAACTAAAAAGCTAAATGTTGCTGGCCTTTATCCAATCTTGCTGTGGATGTTCATTGAGCATCAGATTCAAGGTCTTGGCTGACATGAGTAAACCCTAATGTGGACTTTTGCTGTTGTAGCCCACATGCCTTGAGGTTCATTACTTTTCTGTTGTTGCTTTTCTGCACACCGTGGTTGTAATAAGTGGTTATTTTAAACCAATAAACCAATCTGACCATTCTCATCTAACCCATTTTCATCAACTATGTTTTTTTTGTTGCTTGGTTTTTTTTTTTTTTGCACTGTTCTAAAATTCCTGTAATACTCAAACCAGCACATCTGGCACCAACAACCATGCTACACTCCAAACTTTTGCCACATTTCCCATATTCTGCTGTGTAATTTGAACATTACCTAAAATGTTTTTATGTATTTGCAGGGTTGTTCTGCTGCTGCATGGCTGGCTGATGGGATAGGTTAATGACAGTGCAATAAGAGTACAGACATTCCTATTATAGTGACTAAGTAAATGTTTGTTCATTAACAGGATAGTGGAGGATTATAGGATTGTCTGACAAATCCTGTATAATGGCTACATATCTAATCCATTTAAATATAATATTCTATTTAATACATTGCCTTTCTTTCAAAACTGACCTAACTTATTTTACACATTTACACATATTTGTTTATATCTATTTCAGTTCAAGTACATCATTTGTGGGTTACAGATGGTTGAGCAGGATTTGTTGCATAAATATGGGCATGTTTATTCTCTGCTCATCCATTTCTAATGCTTATTTGATAGATTGATGACGTTGATGGATTTTCACTGGGATTGTGCTTAAATATTGAAGAGCTTTAAAGCCTTGAAGGCCCAAGATTACACCATCATGATTCTCCATAGCTTTGAATGTCACCTGAGTTAAATAATCATCTACAATCATGATCATAATGAGCAAATGTCAGATGTATTCTTGTCAATGTCTTCTGCATTGCAAAGAGCTTATACTCTGGCCGTATGAAACGACTTTGTCTATCAGTTTAGTTCCATTTAATATTGAGATGACACATAGATGACATTCATTACTTTCGAATCCCTTCTTGGAAATGTGTTTGACAGGAGGAGCTGCTGAATACAGAGAAGTTCTCTGATCCAGATGTCACAGTGTCTGACAGCAAGCTTTAATTCCCTGCCTGCTGAAGCTGCAGCGATCGGTTCATGAGTTTTTCACCCTCTCATCATTCATTCTATTCTCTAGCAGCCTTGTCTATTAAAGAGCACTGCAGCTTGTAATTATTTTTTAAAGTCAACCTTTTCACCTCGTTATAATTTTAAATATTAGCCATGTATGTAATTAGATCTTTTTTTTTTATTTCAGCTCTCACTGCAAATACAGCAGACATCAAATTTTGGAAATGAAATATTGATATAGTATAATTGGGATTGTTAGCTAAGATTGTTTTGGAGTCTCGGGTCAGAAATCAAGTCTGAGTGCCCTCTGGTGATTAATGGAGGTGATGCAATATTATTTGTATTATTAATTATTAATTTTTTTTTTTTAATATTATAATATGGTTCAGCTTAATTTTCTTTTAAAGTACTCTTTCACTATAAATCACGAATTGTACAGGCACTGCTGGTGCGTCCACTTTAATGCATACTCATAGGAAAAACAGGAATATAGAGATTGTATTGTACTGTAATGACAGATGAACAACTTTTTTATGTTTAAATTACATTTTTAGTGACATCTTAATATTATCACTATGATATCATTATGCAATAAGGCAGGGTTTAACTGTGGCTTGTATTATCATTGAAACACATTAAATAAAGAAAGTGCAGCTTTCAGTTTTCATCCACTTACAGTACATACTGTAAAACTATTGTAGCATACTGTAATGGACTGGCTACTTACATTGGCCTATAAAATTTAGTACCGTAATTTCCGGACTATTAAGCGCACCCATATATTAGCCGCACCCACTGAATTTGACAAAGATTTTTATTTAAAACATAAATAGCCGCACCTGTCTATAAGCCGCAGGTGCCTACATTGAAACTAATGAACTTTACACAGGCTTTAACGAAAGACAGTGTCTGTTACACGGTGTAACGGGTGAAATATGTTGTGGCTCCTTTAAGAGCAGAGCCGTATTTTGGGAATAGCCTGCTGCCGCATTTTTTCCGGTATTACTGCATGTGTGCAAGACCGAGGAATATGTTCTTATTATTTTCTGATGCTCATTTCTAAGTTTCTTTGACTAACCCTTAACGCTGTTGCCAAGAAAAATAAAAAAGCACGAGTTTTGGAAACCTGTCTGTGCTTATATGATTTCTGTTGCAACTGGAGTTAGCGAGCTCTCCTTTGACCCAGACTCAACGCGTTACGACGGCTTGTATCTAAACAGTAGCCGACCAAGAAAGTCATTGTTCACTGTCTTCCTCCTTCCTTTCACAACTATTTCTCTGGGGAGTTTATCTTTTGGCATCGTCGTGCGTTTAAAAAGCTTTTCTCCCGATGCCGGTCTAATGTTATGGGGCTCAGTTGTTTGGCTTGAAGTTTGTGAAACCCAGGAAAAATCCATAAATTAGCCTCTTCGTTGTTTAAGCCGCGGGGTTAAAAACGTCAGAAAAAAGTAGCGGCTTATAGTCGGTATGTAAAATGTATCTGCATGGTGCCATGCACTAGACTGGCACCTTCTATAGGTGTATTCCCACCTTGTACTTCTCTGGATCCACCACAAACCTGATCAGGAAATAAACAATTGAGGCACCAGCACATTAAATGGCATTACCTTGTCAACCCTGTCATATGAACCTCTACATAGATAGTAACCTAAGTTCAGAAACTATTCGACAGGTCTGGCACACACTGTATACACAAAAGTAAACCAAAAATTGCTCTCAAATAATATGGAAGAGCAGAAAATAAAAATGTGGTTTTGTAAAACTTGTACAAGGATTATATTAAAAATGTGCTATATTTTTTTGTGTGTGTGTTTACAAGTACCTTGCAGTAATGTAGACTTAATAAAAAATTTGGCATGTTTTTATGCTGCTTGCCTGGAATAAAGGCTAAATTTTCAAGACATTTTTTTGCCTTTTCATGCAAAAAATGCTCTGGCTCTGGCCAATTAAATAATTTATTGACAATTATAAAAATGGTAACTGGTGAGCAGGGGGAACTATCACATAAGCCATGCCCTTCAAGGCATAAGTTATGCAATAGCAATGAGAAAATCCCCACAAGAAGAGCAATGAAGATCGAGGAGCCTTCAAGCATGACACTGATTTAAAAAGATCCTAGATTTAGATGCTACATTTTTTATCCCATCATGGGACACCCTTGACACAACTAGTGCAAACCCCATGAACAACATCAGTTTGACAAAGAACAAAGAAGGATTTTTCTCTCTAAAAAAGAGAATGGCATGCCTGCTGGAAAGTTGTTTATTCCTGTCAGTTTTTATGTATTTTTTCCATTTCACCTCCAGCCTTTATAAGTTTTTCCCTTATGATGCGAAGCACAAGATTAGACTGGCAGGGTAAAAGTAGCACACATCTCCTCTGATGTGCAAGAAACTGCATCTTTTTGAAGTGCGGTTCAGGCAGCATGGGCTCACAGTTGCAAATTCATAAGAATTTGCATGAGTCAACTCATATGAAAGTTATAAATGGTTAAGGTTAAGGGTTAGTGATTTCATTTAATATGGAAGCCAAATAAATTACTTTCTGGCAAAGTGTATTGACATGCAAAGGAAAACAGATGACTTTGCCATGTATCCCTGCACATGCTCAAACTAAATAAACTCATAAGCCATTCCTATATGCGAACATTTCTACAGGAATGGAGCCAGCTGAACTTGCCAGGCACTCTTGGCCATGTGGAAAACAGGGCACAGTTGGGGGCAGAAATCACTCTAAAGATCCCATACAGAAAATATAACCTATATGCTAGGAGTACCTATCATTTTGATATATAATGTGGGCAGTACATTTTGAAGTGTAGTTTAAAGTTTGCAATCCTTTATTAATAAAAACTTATTTGAAATGCACATCACATAAAAGAAATACAAATGCCCAGGCTTTCTTTTCTAACTGCTCAATTTTTATAAGTTTTCATTTCATACTGGCAGGCAGAGAAGAAATAAACAAGCAACAATGGCGCCATTCTGATTTGGTACACAGAGAAAAACAGTTCATATATGTTAATATTAATTAAATAAAAATTAGTAGGCATTAAATTGAGGTCACATGGATTCCATACAAATAAAAGACATGATTTCTAAACCTGTTTCTTTCATTAACTTTACATCAATTTAGGGTTAACGACTTAAAAAACATTCTATTCAGAGATGACTTTTATAATAGTTATTAATCCCTTGAACAAACGCATGTTCCATTTCTTCATATGCAACAAACTCTGTAATTTAACAATATAAGTATGACATGTACAGAAATTTTAAATATATAAATGGTGAGGTGATAAACTTTACTTTCTTGACATCTGGATAGTTTGTTTTTTGCCATTTCTTTGCCAAACATTCAGGTGAAATACTTTGTGATTCTTTGTATGGCATTGGTTGTGCTTCACAAGTTGCATATTTCTTTCTGACCTTGCAATCCAGTTCACCCAGAGCAGTTTAATAGGATTTATTTGCAGCTGTTTGGTCTCTAAACAGCACTTATAGAATTTGGATATGTGCTTTTAGTTATTGTCTTGTTCCTTAGTGAAGTTGGCTCCAATTAGCCAAATACTGAGATTCACTCAGTTTTAGCATTTCTTTCACTTGAAATGTCTCCAACCTTTCCTGCTCCAAAACAACAATAAACTTTATAATATTTTTATATCCAGATCTCTTTATGTCCTACCACAGCATTTCAGTCAGGTTAAGGTCTGGACCTTGGTTATTGCAACACCTTGATTATGTTCTTTTTAAGCCATTCTGTTGTAGATTTGCTGGTGTGCTTTGGTTAATTGTCCTGTTGCATGACCAAAGCTTTAACTTTCAGACAGATGGCTAAGATTTCACTCTAGAATACTTTGGTATACAGAGGAGCTCATTGCCAGCTCAATGGCTGCAAGTTGCCCAGGTCCTGTCTCCACTTTAGTCTCATTTGTCCAAACAACCTTATTCCAAAAGTTTTATTTCAAACAAATCACCCTTGTTTGGCAAGTATCTTGAATGTTTTTCACTTTATAATCTTGTGAACTAAATGATGTGAACTAAATTTTGGGGAAATGGTCTTATAACCTTTCTCAAATTAATGGGCAGCAAGAGACGGCATTCATTTTCGAATGATAGATAGATACCGTAATTTCCGGACTATAAAGCGCACCATTATATAAGCCGCACCCACTGAATTTTACAAATATTTTTATTTTAAACATAAATAAGCCGCACCTGTCTATAAGGCGCAGCTGCCTACATTGAAACTAATGAACTTTACACAGGCTTTACTGAAAGAGAGTGTCTGTTACACGGTGTAACGGGTGAAATATGTTGTGGCTCCTTTAAGAGCAGAGCCGTATTTTGGGAATAGCCTGCTGCCGCATTTTTCCGGTATTACTGCGTGTGTGTGCGTGTGAGACTGAGGAATATGTCCTTATTATTTTCTGATGCTCATTTCTAAGTTACTTTGACTAACCCGTAACGCTGTTGCCAAGAAAAATAAAAAAGCACGAGTTTTGGAAACCTGTCTGTGCTTATATGATTTCTGTTGCAACTGGAGTTAGCGAGCTCTCCCATTACCCAGACTCAACGCGTTACAACGGCTTGTATCTAAAATTGGGTTCAGTTTTTTGGCTTGAAGTTTGTGAAACCGGGAAAAACCCAGGAAAAATCCATAAATTAGCCGCTTCATTGTTTAAGACGGGGGTTCAAAACGTGGGAAAAAGTTGCGGCTTATAGTCCGAAAAATACGGTAGCTAGGTAGGTCCTGCTAGGTAGGTCCTGCTAGGTTTCATGAAAGTAGCTTGAATCTTTAAAGGGTTACTTAACCTCTGAAATTGTTCATGTAGGTCTGGGTTAACTTTAAGAAAGGCACAATAAATCATTACCGTATGCCATTATGATTTGCTAGTGGTTAGGACAGAGTTGTGGATTGTTTTCTATTTGTTAACTTGTGATGTCTTGATCATTTTATTTAGTTTTTTGTTTTCCTGACTTCTCCATTTTTGGAATACTTATGTTGACAAACAGACTTTTGTAGACAAAAAAAACTAATTCAGAACTCTTAGAAAATATATAGCAACCTGAGTCAGACCAGGTTTGGTGGATGTAGGTTGAAAGCAGTGTATAGGAGTGTATAGAAAAATTTTAAGTAGAAGACCAGTATGTTGACTCTTGACAAGACAACATAATTAGGCAATTATATAAATTGATCATATTTAGCATTATCTGGTAATTAATTGGGTTTGTGTCACAAAAGCTGTGATCCTACTTATAATAAAACACCTTACTATGCTTTGCCCTTAACAGACATAATTGTTCAGGGGCTTCTGGGTAAATGGTGCCAAACAGGACAGTATAGGGGCTAAACCTTATGGAGTTCTGCTTTCTAGTGTTTAGGATAGAGACATAGTTTGGTGCCTATTTGTTACAGTAGCTGGTAAAGGAAATGTCCATAAAGAATTTCAAATGTTATTCATTATTTTCCTGACCCCTCTGTGTACCTGGCCACATTTTTGGAACTCATAAGTTGACAAAACAGAAATTCATGTAATATTGTCTTCTTTTGGTTGAAAAAACAGTGCATAATGTTTTCAATTTGACATACACAAGATTATATACATCATATGTATTTTGGATATAATTTTTATCTGTATTCACCTATCCTTATTATGGTAATAAAATTCATATATTAATAATTATGATGGTCTCCTAATCGTGATATCAGGCTTAGTGTAATCTTATACGTTGGTAACGCATGCCTCAACTAGTTTGGCAGAATTGTTTTCAGTTTGTTTTTGCTGGTGGTGTCCTTTCCTAAGGGTGCAATATCTTATTATTATGATCATCCACACTGCAAAGGTCATCTTAAGATGCAATACTCACTGTTCCTTCTGTATAATATAACAAAAATGTGAAGCAGAGGTTGCAGGGAATCAGATAAGAGAGCTCAGTGGACACAACCTTATTACCTCTATAAGCAATAGATGTGAAATAAAAGCCAGGGGGAATATGAAAAGGGCAAAATGAGAATATCGATCATCACAGCCAACAGTTGTATACTGTATATTTTATCATTTCGAATGGCGTAGCCATGCATTGATATTCCCTGGATAGTATATTACTCTACACTTAGATTGTATTTAAGAAGTAAAATATATGCTGTTGTATAAGGAGTTGTAGCGTGAGGTTGTGGCCTGTTACCACTCAATTTTCTCCCTAATTTGATCATCTGCCACTTTCCATCTACAATCGAGCTCTCCCATTATCCCAACAGCAGCAACCAAAAAGGGAAGATGAAATCTAGGTTTGCCACATGAAATGAGGGAAAAAAATAAGGCATACACTTGACCAGTGTGTTTTCTTTATGTTTAAGTTTGAAATATCGCAAACTTTGGAAACTTTGTCGTTTGCTTTTGCCTGAATATATCGAAGCCCATTTCTGCCACATAAAAAAAAGTTCGGACTTCTTTTTCTCGCAATTGCGACTTTTTTTCTCGCACTTCTGACTTTATTTCGTTCAGTTGTGACTTTCTTTCTCGTAAACATCCAACATTTCTGGTGCATCCACCATGTTGTCGGCCTGAAGTGTGAAGCTGTTGGTGTATGAACGAGGCTCCTCTGCATCATCTGTCTTCCCCAGAGCTGATTGTTACACAGAGTTCTCTCCAATGATCAGAGGCTTAGTTTGATACTATGCAAGTCCATTGATTGGAGCCTTTATCATTTTCAATGTGTAAAGCTTTCTGGCACTACAGAGGGGGTGATGCTGCACAGTTGGCTAAAATAAAGTTAGAATTGCAAGAAATAAACTCAAATTAAGCATTTTTTTTATGTAGTGGAAACGGGCTTCCATATGGGAAACTATGCTCCGTGTGTAGTTAAATGGACCAAACAAAGCATCGAATAAAATAATTTGCCTCAATGATTTTTTTTTGTAATCGAATTACTTGAGTTACTCCAGGAATTGTTTCAGCCCTATTTACTTGTGCACATCACCACCATATTTCAAATGTTTAATACATGAACACTGAATTATTAAATGTCAGTATGTATTATAATTCCTCTAAGATTGATCTATTTTCCATGCTTATATTCTGAAACTCAGTCAGCTAGAATCTAACTACCAGTAGCTTATTTATCTAAGGCCACATTGTGGTTTAGTTACGTTATAGTTTATTAATATTCTTCAGACTTGCTGTTTGTATAGTTTTCCAAGCAGAAGTATGTTCACTACTGCTTCTCTGAAGCGTTTTGTTTTCCATTGGAGTTATAGGCTGTTATAAATAATTAATAATAAGGATTTATGTTGGTGAAAAGATACAATACTATTTATAATATTCAAGGCATCCATAGAAGTCAGTATTTTCTGATGCATTATCTTAGGATAATAGCCACAGAATTTTAAGTTGCTTGAGTTTGGGTCTTAGATACTCGACTTTGGTTTGATTTCGAGGGATTTATGTCACTTTCCTAAAATCTCATTGACTTTGTTTGTGACACACTATATGGCGTTTGTGACTTTGCTATTTGTTAACTCTGGTTATCGACATATAAGGTCATTCGTTAGATGTTAAATCTAGGATTTTGAAGATATAACATCGTTTCGGCGTTCGAGGTTGTTTTTCTCCGCTAAGTTTGAATGCCGAATAGCAGACTAAATTTGACAATTAATTATTTCAAAGAACATTTAATTACTGCCTGTTCCACACTGAATTTAATCAAACTTGTGGACAGTGAGGAAAAAAATTATGTGCACATTAAGAGGCAAATTGGACCGTCTGTTCACTGAATGAGGAACAATTTAGCACAGGGATAAGATGAATGAATGCTTAACCAGAATGGAACCGTGCTATATTCGAAAAGGGCTGTGTATTCTTTTAAAACGCAACTCTTTCATAAGCTGATATGATTTAATTCAAGTGGGAAGAAAAAAAAGTAGAAGGATTGCAAATGCAAGCAGTTTGCAGATCTGCTTTGAACTTGTACAGTTCCTTTTTTCAGAATGAAATGGCCAGGAAATGTTAGATAACCAATCGAATCAAACGTAAATCCCAAATAAAATAAAAAAAATCTTACTCATGCACATTTACAAAGGTAAACCAATTTATCCTTGAGGACTATTTTAAATTGTTACATCCTATAGTAGTTCCTCGTGGCAATAGCTTTATGAATTTCTGAAATAATATCCATATAGCACTCGCTTTATCTTAAAGCTATAAAACTTTATTGCACCCACAAACATATTTTTTTAAAGTTAGTATCACATTACTGCAACAACAATGGAATAATAGCATCATGTACATCTCAAAAAATCTTTCACTTAAGATGCATCATTTCTTATTGGACTGTACAGTATGTTTTCTGAATCTGCTTTAAATGGTCTTGTTTATGCCTTTTAAGAGCTTTGCTCATGATTTAAAGCCAATTTTTACCACACACATTGTATGTTGCATTATTTGGTCAGCTGTCTTACACACTTCTCACAAAAAATGTAAATTGCACTTTGACCCACTCCAATTGTCTTGATGATAAGTCTGCCACAGAAATAAAAAAAACTGTGCCATTTATAGATATTCTGTTTGTACACAACTGTAAAAGGTAAAATACTGGTAATGTAGCCTGGTATTTAGAAATGTTATAGCTGTGTAAAGTCTTTGACTCCAGGAATTTCCTTAATTTAATACCAAACAGTGTAGTTTAAGTTACTTTCTTGAAACTTCTTGAAAGCCCCTAGATCGGGTGGGAAATGAGAACACGAGCAGATGGAGAGAACTAAGCTGCTGAAGCATTTCCATGGTGCTATAACATTTGGCATACTCAATCACTTACACTTTAAAACAAAGCATAGTAGATCAAAGCATCCTGAAATAAAAAAAAATAAAAAAAAAAAAGAACAATTCAATTAAAAAAAAAAGTACAATTCCGATAAGGTAAAATTTTTAAATTGCATACAGCTGCAGAATATCACTGTTTACCAGTTTATTCTCCTCAACTTCCCTTTTATTTTACAGCAAAAAGCAAAAAAAAACCTAATGAAAAAAATTGACAGATGTTGGAAAGACATTTTGATTTTGTACTGGTGGTCTGACCACTGCTCCTTGCCCTCATACAAGACAGGTTCAAAGTTGTGGTTTTTTTTTTTTTTCCAATTGGGAACCTTAGCATGGCCTCTAGTGTGAACTTTATTAGCCCTTACATTTCCACTATATCAGTGTCCTTTTCTTTCAAATTGAGAAAGGTCCTATGAGAAATTGTAAGTGGCTGTTGAGTTATTTTCTGTCAGCTTGCCTACTCTCCTAGAGCTTTTTTATTGGTTTTAAATATAATAATAATAATAAAAAAAAGTTCTCAATACTCAGTTGAAAACTCTGTTGAAAGTTATTTTATTTATTCACCTAGAGAGGTAAATTCTATGGGATGTTTATGGTCACCCTCTGAACCTGAATGTCTTGTGTATTCTTTTTGTCTACACCCAAATCCAAATTTCTTTCCAAACGGTAAAAAAAAAACCCCACAAAGCAATCTCAGATTTAAAAGACAGATTTAGTCCTACTCTTTTAGTTCATTGGAGCCAGTATATGTTTTGTTTCTGAAATGTTCATTAGTTTTGCATTGGAGCTTTGAGTTTAAGCCTCAAAATTCACATACTCAAACTGTGTCGAGTTGTTCGCTATGACAGGCAGACTTGCTTATGTGTTTTCTGATTCCACATAGTTGACTGTTATTTTTAAAAATGGGGTAAAGAATGTCATAGAGATAAAATATGTCTGTAAACACCTATAAATAATAGAAAGCTAAACCCATTTAGTGCATTTAATTGCCATTTTAAAATTTAAGTATAAATATAAATAAAAAATATATTTTTTAGATTACACCTTCTCTGCTTCATCTGTCTTGTTCGGTCTCCTACAGAGCTGATTGTTAAACAGAGTTCTCTCCAGGGATGGAGGCTTATTTTAATACCATGCGATTCTGTTGATTTGTAGTCTTTTTTATTTTCAATGTATAAAGCTTTCTGGCACTACAGAGGGGGTGATGCTCCCCAGTTGGCTAAAATGAAACTTGGAATTGCGAGAGAGAAAAACAAAACTCGGATTTAGGCAAACTTTTTGTTCAATGTGGCGGAAACTGGCTTCCATATGAATCTAATCCTCACCCCTCGCTGTTTTCTCCCCGTTCCTCCATTTTTCATTCTGCAGTGTCTTCTGTGTTACCTGTCCAGAGCGTCCAGAGTTTAGCGGGTGGTGCGTCAGTAATAAAATTTGCCAAGAGGAATTTTTGTAATCGAATTACTTGAGTTACAGAAATCGTTAGAGCCCTACTTCGTAATTGTTTCTCTTACATCATGGGAAAATGTCTACTGTTTAGAATTATGGTATAGTAGAAAACTTAAAAGCACAACAGCTGTATGAATAGTTGCACAACAGCAACATGCGTGGTATGCAGTCACAATGTTTTTTTCGATGATGGAAGCAACAGAGTTCCTTTCAACATAATTCATATGATAAAGAATGATAAAGAATTTTATATATTAAAAAAATTCTCTACTGGCTGCTAGAAAAAATGCAGTAAGTTCATGCAGGACGCTCAGGAAAACCCTTCACCAAAGCAACAAACACTAAAGGATGTTTTCAAGAGACGTTTCCTTAGGATTTCCCTGGATTAGCAGCCAATCTTTGTAGTAAATGATACCGGTGTTCCTCTCCTTCTGGTGCGCTTGGAGCTGATTAATTGATGACACACAGTAGCTAAGCTTGGGCTGCATGGAGCACATGCTTCAGCTGGTTTTATGTGAAGGTCTGTTTTTTTTGAGCACAGATAATGCAAAAAGTATTGAGCATTGGCCATTTCAAGCACTCAAAACATGCCTATGCATGTGGAGGCAATATTTGTCACACCTGATAAAACTATGATTGAGGTGTCAAAAACAGAACTTGTGGAAAAGGTCTGGTAATGTATTTGATGAGATCAACACAGAGAGCAAACCCGATCCGGTAATGCATTTCAGTATTCAAATAGTGTACAATTTTTAACACTGGCTGCTACTGCTGCCAAGTTTCTTTGTGCTCCTTGCACTAGTGTGGATAGTGAGAGCCTCTTGAGTCTTCCAACATTATTAATGAAAAGAAAAATCCCAAGATTCTGAACTTACTTTGAAAGAACCTTAATCTCATTACGAGCGAGCAACTAAAAAAATCTATTACATTGTGTGCATTTTCTACATAAATATTTAAATATTTTTTTAATATTCAAAATTAGTACCATTGTTCATAATATTATGGCAAACGGCTTTATCCAGTGTAAAGCTGCACTCCTTTGATGGGATTTTCAATCATCATAGCTGATTAGGTGTCTGAAAAGAAAACTACTCAAATCTCATTTCTCCTATGGTGACCAGCAAAATCTGCCACACATATAACTTCACCATATGACCAAAAACAAAGCCTGCATTCACATCTTTCCCAGATGTAAACTTTTATGAAAAATATTACATTTAAACAACTGAGAAAGAAACACAGACCCGCTCACACATTCAGTTTTAACTTCTGCTCAAAAGACAGAGAAAATAAGAAAGATAGAGCAAGCACGAGACAGAAAACCAGGGCATACAAATTCCCGAAGGCTTCGGGTTGTACGTTGTTTTGCGCATATTTATCACACACTCATGCACACTGAGATTGAGGAGACCGAGTGATTACTGCTGTTAGGATAATGGCTGCTGTATAGAAGTTGTATCAGTAGTGTGAACACTGGAAGAGAGCATGTTTATATAGAGCATACCAAGGAATATATACAGGGAAAGGAGCATGTGCATAGTTACTGTTTATCCTAGAAAAAGGCAGTTCACGCAGTGTAGGAAGACAAAGTAAACGGCATCGCCTACGGATTACCAAGTGTTTGCAAACAGGAACATAAAGGTGATGATTTTCCTCCAAGCAGTGTTGAGAAAACGGACTTTTAAAGGTACTGCTTTTAATTTCATTGTGACTTTGGTTTTGGTTTTAATAAAATTCATGACTTTTGTTTTATCAAAAAGAAATTGGAACTACATAATATAGACACTCCATATATGAACTGTACTGTATATGTATATGAAATCAGCTTAAAAGAGTTACAGACTTTTTTCGACAGAGTAGTTAATTAGCTGCCATGTCCTATTTGAGTATAAGGTGTTTGAGGAGAAATAAAACAAGCCACTAACCTCTAAAAAAAAAAAAAACTACATATTCTTAGTGCTGTAAAATGAACTGTTTTGTGTACTATTTTAGATTAGATGGATGTTTCTCTGTGGTGTACCAGTGTCGACTACTGATTTCATTATATGGTTACTGATTTTCATGATAATTTTTTGAATTGATCCATCCATCAGGAACACAAAATCCCTAATGACGGTAGCTTTTTAAGTACACTACAAACCCTTATTTCTTATCCTTCAAAGATGTTCTGAAGAAATATTGTAGGACATGACAGAGGTTTGTGGGATACCTCAAACTTTCTCCCAGAGCAGCTTGATTGTTCAATTTATAATACTGGACAAATTACTAGACTAGATCATGTGTCTTGGGTATGAATTTCTTATTTATAAATGACTAAAGGTCAGGCAGGTAGGTGAGTGTAATGAAAATTGATAGCTTGCTAATGTAACAAGACCCTGAGGCAAAACTAAAACGTAAAGTAGAAATTATATCCCACAGTTGGTTCGGAAATGTCAGTAGTCAAAGCACATAAAGGCAGTTCCTTAAAAAGAATACTGTATAATCAAGACAGTCTGCTATGCTAGTCACACACCAGGCTCAGTAATACACACAAACACTTGAAAATGATTTTGCAAAAAAAGACAAATAAACAGGAGGCTATCATTAAGCAAACTAATTATAGTGAAGCACAAAAGAGATGAATACACTTAGTAACAGTCCATTGACAGGATAAAGGTGGAGCCAGGACCAGAACAACTGCATCTGGCAAGTCAAAAACAAAACCATTCAGAGAGATAGAGATAGATAGAGAGAGAGAGAGAGAGAGAGAGAGATGTATGCAAACAGCACTACCTGGGAACCAGTGATGTTCATGAGATTAATTATTCCAGATTGTACACAGCATTTATCCATCTCTCAAATATCACATGCACAGCTTGTAAAATTTGGGAAAATGGCTGAATGATTTTTATTATTATTCAGAAAATATTGTCAACAAAACCACTGGGTATAACAGTTTATTTATACAAATGGAATGTGGCATCAAAGGACATATAACTTACTTAGAAATAGTACATGTCTGATGAATGTGGAATTTCATTTATTTTATTAAACTTAATTTGTTAACGTTTCTAATTACTTACACTAATTATTAGAATTATAGAATGTAAGCATGGTTAGTTCACATAGTATTGATGTAACCTTTTACTTTATAAATTCTTGTGTGGACAATATGTGTTGTAATATAGTTATCTGAAAACATACTTGTCCTGGGTTTGATTCTAAGTTCAGGTGTGAGGACAGTGTTTGATTTTATTTCAGACTCGAAAATAGATGATTAAATAAATCATTGGATGTACGAGATCAAATTGTGTTCATTTAAAAAGATTAAAAAATGTTGATCCAAGGTTATTTGGGGGCTCACTTCTAACACTTTTATTTAGTTTCAACTAAAATTAGGCTCTATGTTTCACTATTGTTGCTTTAACAATATCAAAGAAGTGGTCAGTGGGTTTTTAGCTTAGTGCATTAAGCTCAGATTGGCTTCATTCAGAGATGCCAGATGAATCATATTTTCGTCAGAGATTATTTTTTGTTAAGCTTGTGATTAAGTACCATCCCAATCAGTCTTCATTTTGTTTGAAGTGGAGTGAATCACTATGGACACCCGTTTCTCTTTGTTAGTGCTGGATAAGATAGAAGATACTTTTGCACTGTTGTTTTCTTGCCCTAAAACCAATTTTTTTTGTTAGATACAAAATGGGCTGTGGTGCATCAAAAAATGCTTACCACTTCAGCCCTGATTTTCCTGACTAATTAATTTTTATCCTTGCAGATGCCTGACTAATGATGTTAAGCATAAGCAGTACAGCACTGTTATTTAGTCTGCAAGCTTTGTCAGATGCTCCAAAATCTTGAAATGTCTGAACACGTAAATATGGCAAGAAGTAAGGACTGTGATTCAATATGTTAAATTACACTCATACTTTAAGAACACACTGATACACTTTTTTGGGTGAAAGTCAGACTGAAGAAGTTGAAATGGCATAAAATTATGTTAGACTTTCGAGCGGAAGGTTCTACTTGAAATTTTTCGTATTGAATGATGGAAATAGGAGTTCAAGGTAAATGATCTAATAAAAATAGATGGTTTTTGTTTTCGCCTCCTGCAGTAAACTGCAGTCAAGTACTTTATTGATTCTCACTCAAAGTGTGCCTAGTTATGGTTTAATTCATTGATTAAATTGTTTTTGAACAAATCTTTAAATTCAATTCATCTTTTTCACCCATGTTAATAAACGTGACCACTTTGGTGGCTACTTTGGTGGCTAAGCATCATAATGGTATTGAAAGAGCACACTTCTTGGTGAATGAGAATTTGAACTAGATAGATTTTAATTCTGAAATAACTGATCATTGTTTTTTGGGAACAATTGAAAAAAAACTGGAGGAACTGATAAAAAGATAATTGTCTGTTGTGAAGAAAATAAATGACCAAGTTGTAAATTCAGTTTAAATGTAAATCACACTGGTTAAACAAAGAGAGAGGTTAGTAGCAATCAGAAACATGAAGCATGATCCTGAATGGTTAATCCTATTTCTCATCGTAGCAGTCTGGGATCCAGTTAAATGTGAGCAAACACAATGTTTTTTATTGATGTACAGTAAAATGTGAAAAATATTAGAGGAAACTAAGTAATAATGACTTTTTTAACCTTTAACCCATCATAGCAAAATGAATGACGAAATATGTATTTGAGAAAAAATATATTAATCCGTGCTGGATGTGTGTTATAATAACCACACATGAATAAACATTTGGAACTGTGTGAGTTTAAAATCCTAAATCCTATGCCTTCCTTTCTTCAACGCAACATCTACCACCTCCTGGGATGCCTCTGCTTCAGATATCACATAGAGTGATTGTGCGACTTAAATTTGGCTTGGCATGAGACAAAAACAGAGGCTACAGTACATTGCTTTGTAAAATGTTCTCTTTGTGTGTGTGTGTGTGTGTGTGTGTGTGTGTGTGTGAGAAGCAATGCTGGTGTGCTTCCGAGACAGATTGAAGGAAAAATACCCAGTGGATACCCAATTTTACCTGAGTTGTCTGGCCCAGATAACTCCAGATAACCCCAAATGTAGCTGTTCTACCAGTGCATGATTGATATCTGATGGTTGCACTGGAGCTAAAAGGATCTATTCTATCTAACTATAAATTTCCTTTTTCAGTGTGCAGCACAGTTCTGAGTTTGATGAGTGGTAATTTCATGACATTTTGTTTCAAGGTAGCGTCATGTGGTTTTGTTTTGTTTTGTTTTGCTATGTGTCTTTGGTATAGTTCTGGTTCTGACAGGTATGCCTGAGTAAAGGACATGCTGGGGGTTGTGAGTGGTGCAAATAAAAAAAAATTTGCCTGGTTATAGTTTGCAAGTTCTAGACTGAGAATCAAGAGTGCAAATTTGGACAGTGATGTGGACATCATAAATTTCCTATCAATCAGAGTGCCTCTAGCCAATCATAGGATCATGTAAGCCAATGTGGAACAGGCTAGATAGAACGTTAACAAAGTATGTTTCATTGCCCTAAGATGCTGTCATCTTCCCTGGTTAGTAGCTGTCATGTGATAGGGAAAAACTGGCAGATAAATAAATTGGAAATCATGGAAATCAGCTTTTCTTTAAACATACAAATGGTAAAAAAAAAAAAAGTATATTATTTTTTTTTATTTCTACTAGCATAAAAGTACAATAGTAATTGCTTTTGAATGCACTGAAGCATGGGCTGGATACGAAAACTAAAAGTATTTATTTATATTATACTAATTCATGCAATTTAATTCTCAATCATGCCTTTTTTAAGAGTTTTTTTTACTGTAACACAGTGAGAGAACCTTTACTCCATAGAAACTTTCATGAAAACTGTGGGGTTGTGATGGTGGTCTCATTTAACATATTCAATGTATTAAATGTATTATATATTTTATTTTTAAGTAGCGAGAAAACCGCATTCTGAAATGTACTGTTAAAGTAAAAAGTAAGAAATTATTTAAAAAGTAGTGAAGTAAAGGTTTCCCCTAAAATGAAAATTCTCTAAAAAGTAAAAGCAAAGAGAAAGCTTTATATGACATTGTTGAACAATATAATCTTAGTTTTAAATAAACTGTTGTATAAAGTAGTGTTTACATTAGAACCACATTAGGCTTCCAGTTTTTACAACCCTGCAACAAGGCTTTAAACAATGGGCCAAAAATGATATCAAATGATATTACTCTATTATATGCTCCTATAATACACACTCTCTCTTTTTTCGTTTTGCAATTAATTCTATGAGCATACAGCCAGTGCATTCCTGCTAGCTACAGTGAAACCATGATTAATGTGGAACTACCTAAATCTGCATTACTGGTGCTCCACCAGCTCTTGTGTGTGTATATATCACTATATATGTTTCTATACCGTTCCATCTGGGAATAAAGCTGCCATTTCCATGTGGACTAGATCAAAAAGCACTTTTACACTTAAATAATACAAAAGGCACCATGTTTTTGTGCTCTAAAGATTGGTCATCTGCAACTGTAGACAAACAAATGCATGCAAATTGAAAAGCATCTGTGATACTCCTGGATAAATTATAAATAAAGCAAATAATGAAGGAGGAGAGCTTATATCTTATGGAATCAATAGCAAAGAAGGTGGAAAGTCTAGTTTTGTTTTGCCACTAGGGGTGTTTGATATGTATGGATTAAAACACAATGGAATAGGAGCAGATCCAAAGCAGTTACTGTTACCACCACAAATATTGATTTTTTTTTTTTTTCCATTAGCAACATAATCCTGAAGATTTTTTGTGTTGATGCTTACACTATATATTTATTAAAGAAATTAAATGTCACATTTCGTATCCATTTGTGTCCATAGAATGCGGATTAAAAATAGAATAGAATAGAATAGAATAGAATAGAATAGAATAGAATAGAAAAACAAAAAACACAAATTGTTTTACCAAGAATGAAAAAAAACATTTGTCTGAAAGACTTTCTTGTGTCTAAAAACCTATAAAGGAATGTTAAAGTGCTGACACTAGAGACACCTTTCAATAGCAATAGATAAACATTTTTCCTCTTCCGTTTTTCTTTCTCACATGAATTTTCACACATTTGTTCCTGTGGAGCACCTGTGTCAGTATAATGTAGAGAATCAGAATAAGCACATTTAATAAAGACCCTGTGATTTGAAATACAGCCCGCTCTACTGTCAAACCTGGTGTAGAAAATGAATCAATACCTTCAGAGCAAACATAATAAAGACTTCAAAAGTACTGTTGTATAACGTTACAAAAATAAATAAAAAATCGTCGAAGCCAAAATGAGCAAAAAATTATGCCTTTAATGGAATTAAAAACATTATTGTTTTGAAATGAACACAAATTTACTTCTGGGAGCTCCGGTCTTGCCATTTACTTGTCTATTTTTGCTACAGCAAACTGTTAGGGGATAATATAGAAGCAGGAAAACTTATATAGTCTTCTTGTATGCAAAGGTAAACTTATTATAATGAAAAAAGTGTTACAAAACCTAACCCTAACCCAATAATAATTTGATGTTAAGAACATTTAATGCTTAGTTTTTTCACATTTGGGGATTAGAGCCTTTTGTATTTGCTTAGTAGTGTAGATAAAAATTTTTTTCTAAAGACCAGAAATTACAGGGCAGGTAAAGATGGACATTTGTATCTATATTTAAGACTTGTATTTGGAATGTTTTTTTAACATACTATAAAACTCCCTCAGACAATATAAGAAACCTGGAGACAGACTTTAAAGGGAACCCATCCCCGTCCAAATATTGAGACTCTATGGTTAAAAAGTGCACTCCCTGTAACCAGCAAATTCATTATAGTTTAAACATGAAGCCTTTTTGTTGAACTGTTCACTGGAGACTTGATTTTAAAAATGTTTGTGGTAATTGCAGTTCTAAAGCTATCATAGTAATTGTAATCCTGTCATCGCAGCAAAACTGGTCATGTCAACTGCAGTCCCAAGCTTAAGGGTTCCTTAATGGCACCAGTCACAGTAATTATACATGTCTTTAAGCTGTCCATATGGGGTCATACTCAGCACCAGTCAGACGTTTACAAGGCATGAGAACCAGAAGAAGGGCATCAGGATGCAATGTTAATGCACAGAATCACCCTCATCGCCTTTGAAATATTTCACACCGTAGAAGGCGTTACACTCAAACACTTGAATTTTGGTGTCAGTTGTCTTCGATCTCATCAATAGCCGATTTTGACTTATGAATTTTGACTAGAGAATTATTTTACAGTGTGTGTACGCAACAGTAAAATCAAGCTGAAAATTGTACAGGCTTAAACCAGTGAATGAAAACATAGAAATGAAAGCAGCACATTTTATTATAAAAAGGAGGTACTGCACAAGCAGCTTTCACTCAGGTGTAAAATCCAAATGATCCGATTAGTCTGCTGTAGATTAAGAGAAATGGAATCATACTGAACTTTGCATGACTTTTTAAAAATCCATGTACAGACTATGAAATTGCACTCCAAGACAGTTCTGTTCCCTGTTTCCAAACTTCAGGCTCAGCTTTTCCTTTTTAGCCATTGGGCATCACTGTCCACAAATAGTGATATTCAGGTTTTTAATAACTTGCATCTTAATAAGTAAGAAGTTTCCAATTAACCAGGTTCCCTCAAAACAAGATGTAGCTGTGAATTTTGCTATCATTATTATTATTATTTTTTTTTTTTGCAATAAAAAAAAAAATTATCGTTTTAAAAGTATGGTTTTAAATGGTTAAAATATTAATACAAGTAAATAGCTAAATGTAATACCTTTGTTAAAAATTATTGAATGTAGATAGATATTAGCAGGACCTCTCTATATAAAAAAAAAACAAACAAACACTTAAATCTCAAAAAGCAAAAAGTACTACACAAATTGAATTGAATTGAATTAAATGTATGATTACTTTGTGTGAATGACTCCTCTTACCGTCTCATGGAACAGGCTGCTGTGGAGTGAACCTCTATATTGTTTACTGTTTCCACCTTCCCTTACCTTAAAAGAACTTTGAGTTACTTCTAAAGTAGTTGTTATGTGGTTTTTTTCCCAGGAGTCCTAATTTAGATGAAAAATTAGGCATGAAAGGTGCCAGGAATTGTCTTTAGCAGCAGACAATACAAGGTGTACTGATCTTGTTTTTGTTTGCGTATTGAATGTTCACTTTTTTCTATACAATTGTCTTGCACCTTCAATAATTTAATTGCTGCTTAAATTCTAATTGTTTAGTTCATTAGTTCATTCATCCGTTTATCCGTTCATTCATTTATCTCAAGGTAACAGATAATATTGGTATGGTATTCTGGAAACCTATTCCAGAAGCACTGGGGAAGAATTTACCTATACAAGAAGGCTGATGAGCACAGAATACTGTTCACACACATTTGCACTCACTCACAACTATAGCCAAAATAGTGTAGCTAATTTAGTTATAGTCTCTCAACTCTAATCTCTTAACTACAGTGTCATAAATATGCTAATTCAACTATAGTTACATAGCTGAACAAGGCATATTACATATTCTCAGTATAGGCTACAGAAAATATTTGGCTGATTGCAATTTATGGAAAATTAAGGTGCACATGAAACATTTAGTTTACTACATAGTATTGGACTGACACACTACTTTAGCATTTTTAATATAAGCTGTGGCAAGGATTGCATAAGAAATCTACAAAAATACATACAGACTTGAACAAATGCAAATGTTACCTCTAGAAAGTAAATATTTGAATTGTAGTGACAATACCTTTAGTGACAATTTTCCTTTAAAACTTTTTGAAAGAATAACTAAGAACCCAATACTGGATTATTTTTAAGTGGCCCTCTATGAGCCCTCATCTGAATCCTATCAAACATCTATGTAAAAAAAAAAAAACATGCAGTTTGAAGACCCTGCAAATCTAAAGAGCCCGAGCAGTTTGCACATGAGGACTTGGGTAGACAGGTGCAGAAGTATCATTTGAGATTTAAGGAAATCATTTGTTTATAGTGATTACCTCTGAATGTTGTGTAACAAGATTTTAAGTTAAGGGTCCCATCACTTTTGTCCGTGCCATATTTGTTTGCTCTGTTAAAAACAAAAATCAAAAGCAAAGTCTGATTTTTAAAAAAATATGAAATAGGCAATGATGGATATATATTTTTAAGTTTTAAATTATTTCAGAGAAAAGTGTGGGTTCTTTTTTTTCATGGAGGGACACCAACAAAAATGTCCATGTCTGTGACATTTAATTCTAATCATTATTAAAAAGATGTCACCAAACATTTTTATGTAAGTTTTATGGTTTTTATCATTTTACCACCAGCTAATGTGATCCTGCAGAAGAATATCATAAATACAGTTTTGACTAATTGTGTTTCATTACTAATAACGTCTGCCTTTGGGACTCTTGTCCTCAGGTTAAAAAAAACACGTTTAAACCTCGTTACTTTCAAACTTTGTTTGCAAAGTTATTTAGTTTGTTGTCAGGTGCTACAAAAGATTAACATTTTATTAGTGATCATCCTTGCATGTGTTTTGAGGAAGGCATGCTGGAAATTGTTGTGATGTCTGAAGGTCTCGGGGGTGGAATTTTAGGTAACACAGTTGAACGTCCACGACATGATTGTGCCTGTTATTTGTTTTGTGATTTTACATTTAGAATAAAGTTGTGATAAAATTTCTGTAACTGAAGATTTGATAACAGTCTTGACTCAAAAGCAAAACACAGGTTTATATTAATGCACTCATTCATGAGTTTTTCTGTGTGAAGGTTTGTGATTTGAAGTTTCACAATAAATTGACATGCTGTTCAGGCAATTGAGGCCAAAACATGTTTTGCAGACATTAAACATAACTATAACTGGATGTAAAGTATAATATACAAATAGATAATAAGTTGAATTATATGGTAGATAATAGGTAATAATATAGTATTTAACAAATTGCTTTAGTATACAAGGAAGAAATGCTTCAGGACATGCTGTTATTGGCTTTTACCAATATATTATCTTCACTAAGGCAGATGAATGCAATTACATGCCCTTCCAACTCCCACAATCTTGTATAGTCAAACAAACTGGAGTTTTGACAATTGTAATGATGTGGTCTTTCAGAAGATGATGTTGGCCATTTGGTTCTTGTTTGGCATGTTCTGATATAAAGCCTCTCTAAACACATTTGCACATTAGAGATAACTGTACAGACTTGTGAAGGTAAATTGCAAGGCACACAGTCTTTTTAGGCATGCCTTAATACTTGTTCAAGGCACATTAAACTAGATAAGCAATGCGTGTGATTTGTGAGTGTGAAAAAAACCAACACTTTATCATTTAGCTGCTTTTCATTTGAAGTTATTTCCCCCATTTCAGTTCTACTCCTTTTATAGCTTTATATCCCATTTGTTTGCTTCACAATGGATAACACTGAACTGCAGCAAACTCTTTATTAATGTGAGGATTAAAGTTGGTAAAATGATAAATTAAATGAACTTCGGCTATTTAATGAAAAGGTTGTTATTTGGCCATTTCAATATTTTGTTTCATTGTGCCGATTTGGTTATTCACAGCAGTTCTTTTCACTTTCTTTTTCGAATTTGCTGTGACACCAGTTCAGCGTCTGTGATCAAATATGGATGGGAATCTCTTTTCTGGTGGATGGGAATCTCTTTGCAGATTTTAATTGTAAAATTAATTTCATAAACCTAATGAACCTAAAACTAAATAAAATATTTTCTTGCTTCAGAATGTTGAAAACCTTTACTAAAGTAGGGTTGAAAGCTTATCCTCAAATCCACATGGTTTATCCACATTCAAAAGAACACAGCTAGCAATAATTAGCATAAGAGCATGTAGCATGAGAAAAAAATTGCCATCATTTTCTGTAAACTGCATGCTTTCAATTGGTTTTAATTATGAAGGTAATTAAAACCAAGTCTAAAGAAGTTTCATGTTTAAAATATAACAGTTTCATAGATAAATTGCTTTATTTCTTTAACATATTAAAATGAAACAGTTGTAGAAACATTTAGCAACTAATGAGGTTAATTGACAACAGATCAGTAAGATGATTGGGTATAAATTGTGTATCTTAGAAAGGCAGAGCCTCTCAGAAGTAAAGATTGGCGGAGCTTCACAAATCTGTAAAAGACTGTTTCTACAAATTGTGGAACAATTTCTGAATAATGTTCCTCAACATAAAATTGAAAAACAGTTCAAATATCTCATCATTTACAGTGATACCATCAAAGGTTTCAAAGAATCTAGAGAAATCTTTATTCAATATTGGATGCCCTTGATCTTCGGGCGCTCAGGATGCACTGCATTTAAAACAGCCATGATTCTGTAATGGAATTCACTGCATGGGCCATCACATCTCTGGTGATATGGGAGTGCATTAGTGCCCGTGGAATTGGCAGAGTGTCTCTATGATAAATCTAAACAGTATATCTGTGTTGTAGAGCCATCAGGTCAAGTTTCCCAGGTCATGTGATATGAGATGCATCGAACAGGATGATCTTGAAACTTCTGACATATGCAGTGTTTTTACAGTAGAAACTAGCTAATTGTTTACTTAAATTTTTCCAAAGTTAGCTTTTGTGATAGTTTAAGCACCAAAACAGGATATGTGATGATGTTTAGATGAGTCTGGATTTGTAGCTGTCAGAGGCACAGTACCTGACCAAGCAGCATTAATACTTCTCATAGAAGGGGCCTGAATTATTTATACTCTAACCTGAAGGCACACTATGACACACATTTCTTATTCTCTTTCTGTTTAAGCTCAAGTATCCTGCATGATGTAAGATAAGTCACAATGCAATGCAGTGGTAATAGTTTATCTGTTTATCTGTATGGTGATAAAATGCTGCTTGGGAAGCAAATCAGTTAGCAAAGGAGCAAAAAGGATTTTCAGGTGTATGTCGCCAAGAGGCAATAAACAGATCAGTTACTGTTTCTGTTCTGCAAATTACTTTTCAAACAGATTCATGTCCTTTTTTATGCTATTAAAAAATAATGATCTACCTGTGATCAATGCTGTTTACTAGGGATGTGCATCTCCATAACTGAGGCCGATGCCATTCGCATCTCGATGCATAGCTACTGATACGATACATTAAAGATACTTATGAAGCAGCGTGATGTGATGCAATACAATTCACCCCTATTACAATGCAGTGTGATTCGATTTCAATTGAGTTCAACACAATGCGATTCAATGCAATGCGATGCAATGGAAAAAATATTATGCTTCGCAATTGAATATGGTACAGATATGGTCCCGCTTTTATTTCTTTGGTTGGCAAATCATGGGGCAACTGTTCTCACGGTATTATCTCCAGATCTCATTTAAAGTTGTAGTACATCATTTATTTCTTTACATTTTTTTCACTACAAATAAATAAATCGTTTTTTACCGGTGCAAATATGTTAAAAACCATGAATCAAAATGCCAACTTGTGTCCGAAGCACAGTTTTTTTAAAATCGATGCAACACATTGTTACCTTTTTTATTTTATTTATTTATTTTTTTTTTTTAAACAGATGCACTAATGAAAATTGGTCCCTAAAATTTACCAGAAGCTTAGCGAAAAGTGTGATTTAGCACACAGACGTTGCTGAAATGCCTTTTTTGTGTGACGTTTTTCAGCCTATGCAAGGTTGCCAAAAACACTTTTTTATACCAACATTGTTTACACTGAGCCAGCTTTAGCACGGTCGTTATAGCAGCATATAGTATAAGGAGGTCCAACACAGTCACCAAAAATAACTGGGTCAGTGTTGGGTAAGCCCAATAACCAATGTCAATTGAGGAGGGAGGGAGGGAGAGAGGGAGGGAGGGAGAGAGAGAGAGAGATATTAGTGGGTTTGTGGTCCAAACGTGTGTGTGGGCACATGTGTGTATCTTTGATGGAGACATCTCTACCTTTAGAAGAGGCCAAGGGAGGTGCTGGAGATAAAAGCCGACCTCTCACGCCTTCAGCAGCAAATGCTTGATAGTCAGTTCAGTTGCCTTATCCTTTTGAAATATTTTCTTTTCATTAAATCATATGTAAAAATGTTTTTTAGCTGAAAAAATCCCCCAAATGCTTAAACATACATCCCTATCCAGTTCCCTCTCAACAGCTCAACCAGTTTGTTTTATATGTTCAACAGAATTCCTGAACCTAAAAACTAATCAGTCTTTTGGACAATGCAAATATTTATAAATGTACATGATGTGATCAAAGGTTTGTAGACACATGACCAGCATTCCAATGTGTGCTCTTTAACACCTAATCGAGTTATAATAACTTCAACTTTTTTTGGAAATTTGCCCATTCAGCCACAAGAACATTAGTGAGGTCAGATCCTGGTGTCGGGTAAAAGCTGATTAATTCTTGAGCGTGTAATGTATGAGTTGTTTTTAATTCCTCTGTATTTATTAGTATGAAGAGCATTGGTATCAAAGTTAACTTTTTAAATATACAATGTTCAGAGCAAATCTAAAAACTGGAGCAAAGGAAGGATTAGCTACGGTAGTGCACAGCTAAACATTATAAAACAGTGATCCTCCGCTTTACCGCGGTTCGAATCTCGCGCCCCCGGTTTATCGCGGAATTGCATTTGCCACATAACTAATTTGTTTGGCTGATTTTCCCGGTCTCTCGCGGATAGTACGATAGACCAAAAAACTTATAGGGAATAGTTTTTATAAAGATTTTATGTTGAAATAATGAAATTTATTAAAAAAAAATGTAATTATAAAATAAAATAAGATGTTAATACTGTACAGTACATGCACTCACTATAAATGTGATACAGTGTACTGTATTTTTACGAATTTGCACAAAATACATCTCACTATATTCTTGCAAATGTTTTCTGTATGTGTAAAGTTTTTCATTTATCGTAGGCGGTTTTGGAACGTAATCACCCTGATAAACGGGAGATTACTGTACATTGCTAAACAATAATAGGACTCGTCAAGACTTTTTTTTTTTTTGGAGATGTCCAGGGTTGTTAAAGTGTCTTCAGGAGTGGGCAAGGTAGGTGTTGCTATTAAAATGGATGGGGTTGATCACTAATGTCTTTGGGAGCAGGCAGAATTTGAAAGAATGTCTGCACAAGTAGGCAAGATTTGTAAAGACTTTCTCCTAGAGTGGTTGGGATTAGTCAAGAATGTATGTGATAGTGGCTGGGGTTGATCAAATGGGGTTGGTCTGTGCAAGCAGGCAGTATTTGTCAAAAAAAAGTGTCAGCAGTCCTGCTCTGTGATTGGTCACGAATATCTGCAGGACAGTTAAGGGTTGGATTAGAAGGAGTGGGAGGAAGTACAGCGAGAGGGAGTGGTCAAAGAATATTGGTGGATATGGTTGGGATTGGTGAAAAGTTTTTATGGGTGAGGGAGGGATTGGTCTAGAGTGTTTGTGAAAGTGGGAGGGATTGGTCAAGAATGTCTATGGTACTAGCTGGAATTGGTCATGAATGTAAATCTTTCACCATTAATGTCCTAGTGAATGATTTGTTACAATAAGACACAATACGATATTAAAACAAGAACATAATTATTAACCTGTTACTTGTGTTTAATTTAGTGCACAGTTACACAACCTTATAATCCCTTTTGTAATGGCTATGGTTGTCATATCATCTGCCGTCACAAATAAAGCCGAAACCTAAAATGTGCTGCAGTGAGAAAGTGATGTTCATTCATCTGGCTTACGTAGACCGTGGCTAAGCCTGTACGCGTGTGAGTGTCGCTGCTCACACAGCCTCACTCTGGCAGAGGGAATCTGCTCTTGCAGCACTTACAGTTTTGCTTCGGTCTTTCTGTGCATGTTTGTGTGTGTGTTGGTGTGTGTGAGCGTGTGAGGATCACGCTCCAACATGTTGTGTGGACTGCGGAGAGAAGTGAAGAACAGCTTTGGTGAGTGTCACACTTCTTTAATTTGCTTTTGTCTTTTAAAGCATGTGAATACAGTGTGCACTTTACCATATGAATAATTCTGTAATAATTTAATGTCCTTCCTGTGTGATAATGCAATTAGGATGTGTGATATAATGAATATTGTTTCTTTCATGTACTGCTTTGAGAGTTGATGTGTTGAAAATGAGCTAAAGTGCTTATTTCAGAGAAAATGTGCTTGTCTACTCATATGGGGTTGGTGGGGTTTTTTTTTTTCGAGGAAACCTACAGAATGTAATGTAAGTATTTATTTAGGGTACAAGGTTGGATAGTACCTTAAAGAGCCCATGAAACCGTATGGGTACATGTGTAGTATTGTTACACTTTAGTAGTAACAATAGTGTTTTTGGCTCTGTTAATAAAAACCCTGTATTTTTTTACAATGTTTGTTTTAATGTTTCAATTACAATACTATAAATTTGCCTATTGGTATAGAGTTACAAAATATTAACAATTTGTCTATTTATAATGGAGACATTTCATCAAATAATTGTTATAGTTATTAAAACAGACATGTAGTGTTTCTATTCCTCATGTAATTAGTATGAACTACACTTGTGTGTGAAGGATTGCAGGTCTTTTTTACTAATTAAGTAACACATGATCATATCTGGTCAAGTTTGACACCTGGTAATTTCCATTGTATCAATCATATCAAGCTGTGCAATACATCCAAGCGTTGCAACACTTTCGGAAAACCAAGCTACTATCTAATAAGGTACTGATAAGGTTTAAAATCACTCATAAGGGAATGCTTTGGTTATGTAGTTTGGAATGTTGCCAGATTGCATGGTGATTTAGAGTCAATACGACTGAACAAGTTATCTCTCTGGGATTTGCAGAGGGATCGGAGAGGCTCTGGTACATACAAGAGGAACAGAAGCCGGAGTCATGCTACAGCGATCCGTCTAATGTTCTCCCTCTGGGGGAGAAAAAGAAAGAGGAAGATGGTGGTCTGTGTGTGTGTGTGTGTGTTTGTGTGTGTGTGTGTGTAAAGCAGTGATGAAGTGCGTCAGAGATTTATCCTGATAATAATCCTTGATGTGGTACCTGAGACACCTAGTGTGAATACTTACAATGGGAGTGATTTTCTCTGTTCCGATGCTGCGAAGTATTTTTCAGTAGCTTTTGAATACACATTTAAATGCTTCAAATTATGTTTATTTTATTTTGCAAGTGCACAAAATGTTTTTATTTTCTCAAAATGCAATTTATTTTATGCACTTGCTGACCCCATTATTAGGAAACACCTGCACTACTACAAGAACTCAATGGCAGCAACAGCAGCACCACTCCTTTCAGCCAAGAACAAGAATCTGAGGCTACAATGGGTAGCGTTTATAACATTTTGAAATGCTGGTTGTCGTCAAAGGTTCAGGAATATGTCCGTTTTGCTATGATGCCGGAACTGTCCAAGACCTTGTTCCAAGTGTAACATTCACTGTGGGAAGATGTCCCACTTAGCTAGCAAGATTTATAGAAACTGTTATCAGCTGTGTTTAGTAATTCACCAAATTACCATCATGATCTTTAAAGGAAAACAGAACAGGCAAAACTTAAGAAATACATGTTAAAGCAAAACTCTGTTTCCAAAAATTTTAAAATAAAAACAGAATACAATGATCAACACATATATATATATATCTCACAAACCTATATTTTATTTATAGTAGAACATAGAAAATATACCAAGCGTATGTTTAAAAATGTACATTTAAAAATCAAATGTTGATTTTATGAAATAATAAATGAAATAATGCATAATGCACATAATAATTTCAACGAAAAAATAAGGTAATTTTGAATTTAATCGTTTCAACACGTCTCAAAAAAAAGTTGGGACAGGTTGGAACAGCTGGGGGAACATTTTGCAACTAATTAAGTTAATTGGCAACAGGTCAGTAACATGAGTGGGTATTAAAAGAATATCTAATAGAGGCAGAGTCTCTCAGAAATAAAAAATAGACAGAGCTTCAACGATCTGCCACAATTTCAAAATAATTATTGTAAACCTAAACTAGAAATGCAGTCATTTTCTAGGCCAAAGCTAATTTAAAATGAACTGAGGCAAAGGGTGTATTAGTTCCTATGGAATAGGAGGCTTGTACATCAAGGCACCATCAATGCTATGCTAAAGGTTTAACATCAACATATGCTTTCATTCAGATGGCAGCAAGACAATGCTTAACTGCATACTGCATTTATTACAACAGAAAAGCTTCAAAGTAGAAGAGTCAGACTTTACTACATCTGGGAAGAGGAAATGCTACACAATGGTAAACATAGCCCTGTCCTGACTTCTTGGAGATGTGTTGATGAAGCAATCAAATTCAAAACTGCATTATATTTTCTTCAAATGATACAATTCCTCCCTTTGTTGTTTTATTGTAAATAAAATATGTTTTTGTGAGATTTGCAAATAATTGCATTCTTATTTTATTTGCATTTAATACAACAACTTTTCTTTGTATTGGGGTCGTGTTAAAGGGCAGAAAAAAATGTCTGTACAAAATTTTATGATGGATTGCTTTAAAACAGTAGTTACTTCGAAACATGTAGCTAAAATTTGGCCTGCCCACCTACCACACTGAATGGACAAAAATATCGGGATACCGATACAATATTTTTTTTCCCCCAAAAACTATCCCAACTTCACAAAGTTGGTGTCTTTGAATGTGGTTGCATTAAATTTTTCCTTCACTTGAACTAGGAGACCCAAATCTACCTTGCTTGACCTCAGACTCCACTTAACACATTGGGATGAATTGGGATGCTGACTGCACCCCAGGCCTCCTCACCCTATATCCGTACCTGACTTAACTAATGCCTTTACTAATGCCTCCAACAAATAGGATGTTTAAAAAGCACATATCAATCATATGGACAGATGACCACACACGTTTGTCTATATAGTGTATATTTAATCATTTGGATTTGATCTGTCATTAGTCATTAGGTTAATCATAATTAAAATATTCAGAATTGTGCAGATATTTTTTAGTATATTTTTTTTCAGGGTACTTGATAGTATGATTAAAACATTTTTTTTTTTTTTCCACTGACATTTTGATTTCATTTTACCACACCAACTTTTTAGGAAACAATGTACCTTTCATGTATTGCCATTGAGTTGAACAAACAAAAATGTTACCAGCTTTCACCTTTCTCTTCCTCCCACACGCACAGCACTATGGCACACTGTACAGCCGAGTGATCCGCCCTTCCCTTTATGTCTTGCCTGTGACGAATCTCTCATTTTATGCATCCAGCAATTGGGAACTACTTATTACACTAATTGCAGCTTGTTTTTCAGATGCCGTGTTGCTTGTTTTACTATGCATTTCAGGGGGGTAGTTTGGGAAAGTGCACTTGGTATAATTGCATGCTTTTAGGAAGTCTTACTCGCCCAATAATGAGCATAATCACCACATATTTTGCAGTAAATTGCTTCAGTGCTGAGGTAAGGGATAATACAGACCGAAAGAACAGGAGCGGAAAAAATTAAGATGTTTCCCTTTTTTAAGAATTGTTTCAGATGGTTCAGATGTGTTTATATCCATTTAATTTTTTATATTGGAGCATTTCTAAAATAGTTGTTAAGTTCAGACAGAAAGTCCGTGGCTTAAATGATACTTAATTCCTTCATCTTGGCTCCCATTTCCAGTTGTCTGTTGTCCCTTTACATGGTATTCTCTGTCCCTCTACTATGTTCTGACTTACAGATTAATGCTTGCTGTCCTAAGCTTGAAATTAGCCCGGTGTATTATTGATTGCTTGTCTGTGTTATTTCAGCATTGCTTAAATGCTGTAAAAGGTTGGCAGTTCCTCACAGGGAAAAGTAATAGAGCTAATCTCAGGCTGCATTCTCTCTTTTCCTAGCAGGTTGTTACTTCCCTTTTGCCAATTTGCGGTAAAGAAAGCAGTGGCAGCCCAAAGCCCACATTGTATTACAGCTTTTATCAAGAGAGGTAGGCTGGAACACAATGGGCCAAAGGTCAGTTTGCAGAAATTTGTTATTTCACTGGCAGATACAATGGCATGCGTGGAATCATAGGTAATTCCAATAAGAAGGCATGTTGCAGTAGGGTCTGATTGTCTGGTCCACCTTTAGGCTGAAGTAATGTCCATCTTTCACTGAACCACTTTGTGCTTCAAACGAGGAACCTCCTAATATCTTATTACCTCAGTTCAATCTAAACAGTACCTGATCATATCTGCGAGATTATGTGATACAACTCTTTGTCCATGCACTTTGTCTGATTTTGACTTCGTCTCATGGTTTGACTATAACTTCTAGCCTCTTGCATACGATTCAAAACATCTCAGCATAACAGTTTTATGAGGCTGCTTATTTGCTTGTTGTATGGTTCCTAGGCAAAAAGAAGAGTGAGAACCGATTATATCAGTCCCTCAGATGTCCCTCTTCGTCCATGTTTAAGACTGTTTACATCTTGGTTGTCATGGTAATGTCTTTTTGATCACACTGGATTTTTATCCCCATACTTTTTTCTCAAACACCTCAAAAGATTCACTGGGTATGAACTACTTCAGTTGTAAAAACCACAAAGCCCTAAAGTTCCTCATCTGCTGTGATCACGAGTACCTGGCCTGAGCAGGAATAAAAAAAAAAATCTGATATACACAGCTAAATAATTTATAGCTTTGGAAAAAAGTAAGACTTCACTTTTAAGGTTCTGAGATTTTCACAAGTCTTCGGATGGCAGGGTTTTGCGCTTGCCTCATTTTTTTGTAACATAACACGTTTTTGTAGTGTGTGTCTTAGAGGGTGAGGGAGAAAAAAGGAGATAGTGGTGAAAGAAGGACTGTTTATATCTTTTTGACAGAATTTTTTTAAAAATATTATTCTAGTGATAATATTATTAATAGGGATTTATACTTTAGGGAAGTATAAATATTGTTATACAGTATCTTCATTTTGATTTCAAATAGCTAATTTTAAGCATGTTTTTTGAACAAAGCAACATCTGTAAGTAGAATGACAACATTTAGAAACAAAATTAGTATTTTTCTAGAAATAGGTTTAGCAATTTTGTAATTGGTTTATTATAATCCTAAAGCTTATCCTAACGCTACATAGATTGGACTACAGTATATGCAAGATATATTCACAATCTTTTTTGCATTGCCATGGTCAATAGGATCATAACCCAGCCATTAGGGAGGCACAAGCCAGTGCACTCTTAGTGCCGGTCCCAAGCCCGGGTAAATGGGGAGGGTTGCGTTAGGAAGGGCATCCAGCGTAAAACATGTGCCAAATCAAATATGCGGATCACAAATGAGAATTTCATACCGGATCGGTCGAGGCCCGGGTTAACAACGACCGCCACAGGTATCGTTAGCCGACAGGGTACCGGTGGAAATTGGACTACTGTTGGCCGAAGGAGGAGAAGGAGAGGAGGAAGACGTCTACAGAGACGGCAGGAAAAGGAGAAGTGTAGGAGAGTGGAGGTTCGGGTTGGTACTTTAAATGTTGGTACTATGACGGGTAAAGGGAGAGAGATAGCTGATATGATGGAGAGGAGAAAGGTAGATATGCTGTGTGTTCAGGAGACCAAGTGGAAAGGGAGTAAGGCCAGGAGCATTGGAGGTGGGTTCAAACTGTTCTATCATGGTGTGGATGGAAAGAGAAGTGGTGTAGGGGTGATTCTGAAGGAAGAGTACAGTAAGAGTGTAGTGGAGGTGAAGAGAGTTTCTGATAGGGTGATGAACGTGAAGCTGGAAGTTGAAGGGATGATGATAAATGTCATCAGTGCCTATGCTCCACAAGTCGGCTGTGAGATGGAGGAGAAGGAAAGATTCTGGAGTGAATTAGATGAAGTGGTAGATGGTGTACCTAGGAAAGAACGATTGGTGATTGGGGCAGACTTTAATGGACATGTAGGTGAAGGGAACAGAGGTGATGAGGAGGTGATGGGTAGGTATGGCCTTAAGGAGAGGAATGTGGAAGGGCAGATGGTGGTAGATTTTGCTAAAAGGATGGAAATGGCAGTGTTGAACACTTATTTTAAGAAGAAGGAGGATCATAGGGTGACGTATAAGAGTGGAGGAAGGTGCACACAGGTGGACTATGTTCTATGCAGGAGATGCAACCTGAAGGAGATTGGAGACTGTAAGGTGTTGGCAGGGGACAGTGTAGCTAGACAGCATCGGATGGTGGTCTGTAGGATGGTTTTGGAGGCGAAGAAGAAGAGAAGGAGAGTGAGGACTGAAAGAAGAATAAGATGGTGGAAAGTGAAGGAGGAAGAGTGTAGTGTGAGGTTCAGGGAAGAGGTCAGACAGGGGCTCGGTGGTGGTGAAGAGGTGCTAGATGATTGGGCAACTACTGCAGGAGTGATGAGGGAGGCAGCTAGAAAAGTACTTGGTGTGACATCTGGAAATAGAAAGGAAGAGAAAGAGATGTGGCGGTGGAATGAGGAAGTGCAGGAGAGCATAAGGAGAAAGAGGTTGGCAAAACAGAAGTGGGATAGAGAGAGTGATGAGAAGAGTAGGCAGGAGTGCAAGGAGATGCGGCAGCAGGTAAAGAGGGATGTGGCAAAAGCCAAGGAAAAGGTATATGAGGAGCTGTATGAGAGGTTGAACACTAAGGAAGGAGAAAAGGATTTATACCGATTGGCCAGGCAGAGGGACCGAGCTGGGAAGGATGTGTTGCAGGTTAGAGCAATAAAGGATGGAGAGGGAAATGTGTTGACTAGTGAGGAGAGTGTGTTGAGAAGGTGGAGGGAGTATTTTGAGCAGCTGATTAATGAGGAAAATCAGAGAGAGAGAAGGTTGGATGGTGTGGAGTCGGTAAAGCAGGATGTAGATAGGATTAGTAAGGAGGAAGTGAGAGCAGCGATTAAGAAGATGAAGAGTGGAAAGTCGGTTGGACCAGATGACATACCTGTAGAAGCATGGAGATGTTTAGGAGAGATGGCAGTGGAGTTTTTAACCAGATTGTTTAACAAGATTCTGGAAGGTGGGAGGATGCCTGAGAAATGGAGAAGGAGTGTGCTGGTACCGATCTTTAAGCATAAGGGAGACGTGCAGAGCTGCAGTAACTACAGGGGAATTAAGTTGATCAGTCACACCATGAAGTTATGGGAAAGAGTAGTGGAAGCCGGGCTGGGAGAAGAGGTGACCATCTGTGAGCAACAGTATGGTTTCATGCCGAGGAAGAGCACCACAGATGCCTTATTTGCTTTGAGGATGTTGATGGAGAAGTATAGAGAAGGACAGAAGGAATTGCATTGTGTATTTGTGGATTTAGAGAAAGCGTACGACAGGGTGGAGAGAGGAGTTGTGGTATTGAATGAGGAAGTCAGGTGTGTCAGAGAAGTATGTGAGGGTGGTGCAGGACATGTATGAGGACAGTGTGACAGCAGTGAAGTGTGCAGTAGGAACAACAGACTGGTTCAGGGTGAGGGTTGGACTACATCAAGGATCGGCCCTGAGCCCTTTCCTGTTTGCAGTGGTGATGGACAGGTTGACGGACGAGGTCAAACAGGAGTCTCCCTGGACTGTGATGTTTGCGGATGATATTGTGATTTGTGGTGAGAGTAGTGAGCAGGTGGAGAAGAGCCTGGAGAGGTGGAGATGTGCGCTGGAGAGAAGGGGAATGAAAGTCAGTAGGAGTAAGACAGAGTACATGTGTGTGAATGAGAGGGAGGGCAGTGGAGTGGTGCGGTTGCAGGGAGAAGCGGTGGAGAAGGTGGAGGAGTTCAGGTACCTGGGGTCAACAGTGCAAAGTAATGGAGAGTGTGTTAGAGAAGTAAAGAAAAGAGTGGAGGCAGGGTGGAGTGGGTGGAGAAGAGTGACAGGAGTGATTTGTGATAGTAGGGTATCTGCAAGAATGAAAGGGAAAGTTTATAGGACTGTGGTGAGGCCTGCGATGTTGTATGGATTAGAGACAGTGGCGTTGAGTAGAAGACAGGAGGTGGAGCTGGAGGTAGCAGAGCTGAAGATGTTAAGGTTTTCGTTGGGAGTGACGAGGATGGACAAGATTAGAAATGAGTTTATTAGAGGGACAGCACATGTAGGACGTTTTGGTGACAAGGTGAGGGAGGAGAGATTGAGATGGTTTGGACATGTGCAGAGGAGGGACATGAATTATATTGGTAGAAAAATGCTGAGGATGGAGCCACCAGGTAGGAGGAAAAGAGGAAGGCCAAGGAGGAGGTTCATGGATGTGGTGAGGGAAGACATGCAGGTAGTTGGTGTGAAAGAGGCAGATGTAGAGGACAGGATGGTATGGAGACGGATGATCCGCTGTGGCGACTCCTAATGGGAGCAGCCGAAAGAAGAAGAAAAAGAAGATGGTCAATAGGATCATAATTAAAAGTCACACCCCTGAAAAGACACATTTGAAAAAGCATGAGCATTATTTTGCTTCTGATAGCTTGATGCCAACTTTGTTGAGGTAATTTTTTGACCGCAACTCTTTGACACGGTTTCTGTGGTTACATATTTTTTCTCTGCTACAGGGATCTTCTTTTTGACAATATTGAACCAGCTACATACAATATGATGTTTATTGCCTGGAACATTTTGTAGGTCTGTAATTCCCAGCTTTAGTACCTGTGAGGAGTGTGACGCTCGTGTGTGTGTGTGTGTGTGTGTGTGTGTGTGTGTGTGTGTGTGTTTATATGTGTTTGATATCTTAAGAAGTGTGAAGGCTGGGTTCTGCTTACTTTCTGTCCATCATGGTGCATTCTTCTTCTTCTCTGACACTGGTTCTTTCTGTTCAGGGCTGATAATGTAGTGTAATTAAGGTGAAAGTGTTGATGAAGAAAAAGCACAACACAATTTCAAAATGAATAACACAAAAGCAGTGGAACAATGGTACAGGATACTAAAACAGTATTGCATTGAAAAAAAAAATTGCATTCGATTCAGTTTTATTTCTTTTTATCTTTGAACATGGCCAGTTATGTTCAGAAATTTGCATTTTAAATGCATTTGCATTAATGATATTTTTTTAAAAGGTGGATTTTGTATGCATAAGAAAGACATACAGTACACATTCCTACAACACTAACTCACAAGTTTCTCTATTCAAATGTTCTTGACAGAGCAAGATGAAAGTGTAGATCTGACATTTGGACTCATATTAACATGCAAAGTATATTATTGCCTGCACAAGCTTAGCATTAATGAGATAGTTTGCATTTCTGGTCATGTAACTCTTTTATATCTACAGTTATGTTCAAAATAATAGCAGTGCAATGTGACTAACCAGAATAATCCAGGTTTTTAGTATATTTTTTATT
>JAAIIK010000053.1:4485108-4503168 GCA_014706435.1 Silurus glanis | reverse complement strand
CACACACACACACACACACACACACACACACACACACACACACACACGTGTGCACATACAGCAAAATGAGTGATAAAATCCACACAATTGTTGAATTAACACTTACATAAATGAACATAAAATATAAAACTTCCAGTGAAAGGGTTTCACTTAAATTTTTCCTTGCTAACATAAATGCAAGAAGGAGTATTTTCCTAACCTTAAAATAAAACCCCAGTCAGTCTGGACTCAATCCTCTCTATACTCGTCCCCATGTATTTTTACTTGTCCCCATGTGTCTATATTCATCTCTTTTCTCAAGTCATTCATATCTGTCAAAATTTGCCCTGTCTGTCTATAATACCTGGGGAGTGCTAGCTAAGTGGTTAAGGTGCTGGGAGGTCAGAGGTTCAAACCCTGGTATTGTCAAGCTGCCCCCCTTTGCTCTTGAACATGGATCCTAACCCTCTGTGCTCCAGGGGCACTGTACCATGGCTGACCCTCTGCTCTGACCCCAGGTTTTAAACAAGCTGGGACATAGGAAGAAAAGAATTTCACTGTGCTGTAATGTATATGTGACAACTAAAGGATATTCTTTATCTAGTCTATATTCTTCTTCATCTGTTAATTCATGTCCTTTTTTCTCAACACTTGTCGCTGTCTGTCAATACTCGTCCTTGTCTGACTATGATCAATCTTATTTGCTTTTATTTTTCCTTCCCTGTGTTTACAAACCCCTATCTACATACATTCAACCCTGTTTGATCATTTCATATCTACCAGTTATCCCTGCCTGTGTATACCTATGTATCTGCCTGCACACATCCCTGTCTGTATACACACATTCGTATGCGCTACACTTATCTCTTTCTCTGTACACATCCCTTTTCGCCTACAAACCTCCCTGTCAGTGTTCGAACATCCCTATTTGCCCTCACTCAACCACATCTGTGTGCACACATTTGTATTTGTCTACATTCATTCCTGTCTGGGTGCACTCCTCCTCCTCTTTGTTTATAGTCATATGTTTCTCCGTACACTCATCCTATTCTGCGTATACTCATCCCTGTTTGTCTATAGTCATATGTTTCTCCGTACACTCATCCTATTGTGTATATACTCATCCATGTTTGGCTATAGTCATATGTTTCTCCGTACACTCATCCTATTCTGCGTGTACTTCTACATGTTTGTCTATAGTCATATGTTGCTCCGTACACTCATCCTATTCTGCGTATACTCATCCCTGTTTTTTTTTTTATAGTCATATGTTTCCCCGTACACTCATCCTATTCTGCGTGTACTCATCCCTGTATGTCTACAGTCATATGTTTGTAGTCATCCCTGTCTGTGTACACACCTACCAACTGCCTATAGAAGCATAACTATCCATGCCCGTGCCAAGAATCATCTCCATGTGAATCTTTCACAATGTTTTTCTTGCGTTTAGGCAAATAATGGATAGTAATGGAAATCAGTTAAAACGCCTAATGTAATAAAAAGGTAACATACCATTACTGCCATAAAATAATCCGTTGCAATACACATACTCAACATGATGAACGTTTTAGCATATAAATAGCTTTCTAAGTGAAGTAAATGAAACCGAATTGAATTCAGTGATAAGGATTATGTTGTTACTCCCCATAGCTGGAATGAAGGAAGTTGGATTGCTTACACATTTTGATGAAGCATCACTATGCTAGGTCATGCAAGCCCAAAGGACGATGTGAATAAACAGTGTTCATTTCTCTAATTAGCATCTAAATTTGCATATGTTTATGTCCTCTGGCTTGTTCAACATCAGATAAAGACTTCTCACTCTGGAAGACTCACTTTCCATTCAACAGAAAATAGCAATATCTGATCGCAAAAATCTCTTAACTCACACAAATGGAAGAACTAATGCATTGAAATTGTTTTGAATTTAAATAACAGATGACCAGACTTTACTATGCTGTACTATCTACAATAATGAATGAAATCCTACACAAACTGTGCTCCAGGAGTGACCAGCTGAACGTGGGTGACTATATAAAGTCAGTGAACGGCATCAATCTGACTAAGCTGCGTCATGATGAGATCATCAGCCTGCTGAAGAACGTGGGCGAGCGTGTTGTGCTGGAAGTGGAGTATGAGCTGCCTCCAGCCGGTAGGAAGTAGAGTATTGTGTCTTTGCTTGTCATGTGGCATTGTACTTCTTCCTATGTCTATGTATTAAGTGATAAATACTGTACTTATATGCCACACATTTAACCATTTCAGGGGTTAGGTTGGAGTACTGTATTAACTTGAAATGAAATATTCATCAAATAAATTATTCATTCTATTATTACATTTTTTATAGATTTTTTTATTTTATGGAAAAACCATGATTAGGCAGTGTAGGACTTTTAAATCACATCAGCTGTGATTATGATTATAATTGTATGACAGTGCAATTATGGAATGAATGGTTCATCAAAAATTCATCTTTCAAATCTTTTCATTATTTAACAATGTAATGAACCAGACAGTACATTAACAGCTGAAGTTTGCTTTTTTGTTTTAAGGCTAATGTAGCTAACAAGTGATGAAACAGATTGCCCAATGTTTAGCATTTACCTGAACAATTTAAAGTGTAACTACAGTATATTTTAATCTGCTTATACTGTTACACTTTCAAATTCTCAATTTGGATGGGTCAGTGTTGTTTAAATGAATGTGCTTGGTCTTATACTGTATGTTTTTGTTTCCATAATAATAACTTAATGATAACCCTAGATTTTGGATCATATTACAAGCTGTATTCATTTTTTCAAGATTGAAATAGAAGTGGAACTGATGAGGAAACAATAGTTGATAACATTCCACATTAGATGTCCATGTGCATGGATAAAAAGAATGATGGAAAAAAGTTATTTATAAATATACAATTGTATTTTTTTAATTGTTGTGGTATAAGAGGAATTAAACAAAAACATACTGCTATTAAAATAAAATAAACCTTACTAAATACTGTGCATATACTGTAGCCATCTCAGGGGTTAAGTTGGAGTTCTGTATAATTTTCTTATGTTTAAATACTCAATTTTATTAATTAATAATTAATTAGTCAGTGTTAAGCTAGTTTCTGAAATAACAGCTCTTGTAGAAGTTCTAGCTGCAAGACAAATAATAGGTTTATACTAATGTGCTTGTACTAATACATTATAAACAAACAACAGTTTATACCTCCTGATAACATTCCACATTAGATGTAATTGTAGATGGATAAAAAGTATGATTTGGTGTTCGAGTATTTAATATGAGAGTGGATTTGTTTGTAAATTGTAATATAAGAAGAATAAAATAAACATGCTGATATCGAAAAATAATAAAGCATCATAACACCTCATCTAGTAACAAGTCATTGTATTTCTTAAATAACAGATGTGTTTTATTTGACAAAAAAAACTCCATAACTCTCATATTTAAAAATATATATTTTATTGTACAATAGGAAAATACTTCCCGAGTTCAGTTCTATTGTCGATAGAGCAATAAAACTTTAAACGGATTAAGGCCGTTTTTTTTTTTTTTTTTTTTTTTTTTTGATAGCTCTGTAGTGGGCACTCAGCTGTAGATACATTCATCATCCATCACTACATGGGCTATAAAGGCAACCCAGTTTCTGTAATAAATTGGTCCGCATGTGGTTGTTTACCTGGTGCCCTTTTCAGGACGTGTTTAAATTTTGTGATCGTAAAATTCTAAAAGGCCCCTCCACGGGCCATCGCATGTCTGGCAGATGTATTAGCCATTTTATAAGCTCAGTGATCTTGGCTGACCTTCCTGTTTGTGTTGGTTTATCTACTGAATTGTCTGCCAGGCTGGCCACCTGCCCCAGTAAAACATGATAAATTAATGAACAACGTGTGTTGGCGCTGTTTGCGTCCTGTTTTCTTTCTTTTTTTTTCCAGTACCAGACAGCACCTCAGGTGTTATATCGAAGACAATCGAGATTTGTTTACAGAAGGAAGGCAATAGTTTTGGCTTTGTAATGCGTGGTAAGTGCATACACTTATGTTATTAGTGTTAAATCTAGATTTTGAAATTGAATGTTATTTAATTTAAGCAATTTCAGGCAAAAGCTATGGCAATATCTGTGGTGCATGCTGTGGTATTTTAATAAAGGCTATTATGAGCCAGTGTTTCAATCCATTATTTTATGTTTTATAAAGGAGGTTCTAATGAAGACTGGCACAAGACTCGTCCACTTGTAGTTACATACGTTCGGCCCGGAGGCCCTGCTGACAGGTAATGTTTAAAATGTTTAATCTGCCCTGCTGACAGGTAAATGTAACCTGTTAAAAATGCTTTTAATTCAGTGAGTAAGTAATATACACTCAATATACGGATATACTTTATAATATACCTCCAGGCTATACATCCAGACATAATGTCTTTTTACATTGGTTTATGGTTGTGGTGAGGGAAGACATGCAGATTGTTGAAACAGGCAGATGTAGAGGACGGGGTGGGTATGAAGACGGATGATCCGTTGTGGCGTCCCCTACTGGGAGAAGCCGAAAGAAGAAGAAGAAGGAGAAGAAGAATGTCTTTTTACATTGGGCCACAGAAATGCTATATTCATGAACATAAACAAGTATTTAAAAAATATAAATAATTGATAAGAAAAAAATTTACAGATATCACACGTGATCAATATAAATCATTTAATTGTTGGCAGCTGTGAGTTTACAGTTTCAAGTGTTTTGCTTCAGTTTTGGCCCATACTTAAGGCAAATTCTATTTCCTAATGTTCATCTGTTGGATATGCAATTTCAAATCCAAAAGATGTTATTGGATATTAGATGATGCTATTTTATCCGCATTCCTGGGTCATCTATGTCATGTTCATGTCCGAAAGTCCATCAACCCCCGAGAGTCAGTTTTCTGGCTAATGCGAATAAATGCTTCACTTATATCAAGAGAAGCTCCCCTTTATCATGATGCAGCCATCTCTGTGCTTTAGTATAAGGGTTCACACAACCTTCCCTTTTTTTAAATGATGAGTTGAATTATTTCCAAAAAGCAAAAAAAAAAAATAATTTTGACCAAAGTATAATGTTTCCTAGTAGTATGGCTTTATGTAAATGGTAAATCTCTGTCATCTCAGTGTTGTCAAGGATGTAGGAGCACAGATGTTTATGGTGCAGTTAACTGTGTATTGTATTCCATGTGACTGCTGTTTCTGCTGCTTTTGCTTTGTCCTTTCATTCTTTTTGAGTGACTATTGGCTTCCTTCTCATGTTGTTTTCTTACTTTACTTACATTTGTTAGTCTAAGAGCTTGTTTTGAAATCTTGCTCTTGTGTCCTTAGATAATTAGTTGTGATTCCCTGATGTTTATATTTAAATATTACCAAACCAATCGTACTGACAGGGATGTTTAATTTCTTTGCTCTGGCTCTGACGCCAGGAACAGTTTGCAGGAACATGTCAATTTAATCATTGGCCTTTATTGAGAAAAGAATATTCACTCAAATGTGACAGACATCAAATATACTATATAAAGCCAGTAGCCATCATGGTTATAAATAGAAACTTTAAGCTCTTAATTAATCTTTGTACAGTATTGCATTGATTTCTATTTTTAAATTCAGACTTATTTTGCAGAATTATTATTTTTACTTAGTTTTGCTTGAATCCACGTCCTTTGGTTTGAGACATATGACAAAGGCATTAGATTATGAGACGTAGTAGGACATTCCTTCAAGCAAACAAGCAAGGCCATATTCAAGACCTACATGTTATTGTCAATATAAAAAACGTAATTTGACTGCAATTGCTGGGGAGCACTATGAGATTGAGTTGTATGAAAGTGTATCCGTGCAGGTTTAGAGAGATGGAATACATAGTAAAAGAGATTATAGCCATCTGTAAGGTGTTATTGAATGCACAGCACCTCAAATCAGTACAGGTACGCTCAAACGCTACACAAATGAAATGTGACAGTTAGATGAATGTAGAGGTAAACAAGCCTTTTTGTTTGTTCCTGCTGAGAAACAGCAGTCTTCCTGGGTAAGTGTATTCTGATTTATATATTATCTAATTATACAGACTTTCTGTACAGTACAACCATTGCTTGCTCCTTGATCATGATGGAAGAAGACAAATTGAATTGGCTTTGAAAAACTCACATTTCCCTTGCAGTGATCTAGTCATGGATATACAATTATTTTATTACATTTAATGAAACAAATAATACAAATTTAATAAAAAAATAAAAAAACTTCATACAGGGATTGGGGGTCATGGTGGCTTAGTAGTTAGAGTGTTTGCCTCATACCTTCAGGGATGGAGTTTAGAATGTTTCTGTGTAGCGTATACATAAACTCTGTGTATGCGGAGCTGATTGGCATGATTGGCAATTCTCAGAAGTGAGTGAGTGTCTTTGCAATTATGCCATACCCTGGATGTGCACCCTGTCTAGTCTGTCCCCCACCTTGTGCTCAGAGTGCCCTGTGATAGGCTCCAGGCTTAAGTGGATAAGTGTTGCAGAAGGTGGATGGATGGATGGATGGATGGATGGATGGATGGATGGATGGATAGAGAATGGATGGATAGATGTGAGGTTATGCATAAACACTTGGCATGTACTGTGTATTTTGACAGATGAAATAGAATGTAAAAAATCTTTGTACCTTCAATTTACAATGATGCTAATTTCTTTTGACTCACATTACCCAAATAAATGTTTGCTTGTTGCTAAAAAGTTGCCATGGTTTTAACACTTGGCCAGTGCAATAGTAGACATCTTTTTTTCTGTACAACACTTAATATAGTATATTATGTACGTCTGCTATATGTACGCTATATGTTTTCTGAACAATCAGCATTAACAAACAAAATATAAGTTTCAATCTGTTGTGTAAAATAGTTTTTCTTTAGGTCGTTTATGCTAACTAACTATAATCTATAAACTATTATGATCTTAATTTCAAATGATCTGAAAAGAGATTGCTGTTTTGCATTCACAAAAATGCTAAGCGTTCATTCATTCATTAGCAATTCAACTTTTTATGTGTAGTTCATCTCAGTATCTTTTTTGGTTGTTTAAGAGAAAATTAACTTTTGGTTTTCCTTCAGACATAACTACTTACCAGTATGTGTTTATACTGTATGTTTAATTGAGTTAAATTATAAAACATTTAAAGTTATAAAGAAAAAGTTACATAGGTTAGTTACATAGTGGAAAATCGTATCGCCTTCAGCCTATCTACACATCTGGGCTGTTGGTTACTTCCCCGCCTGCTACCTTTTATAAAATTGCAGGCATTTTTAGACTCCTTCCCCACAGATTTCTTAAAATAATCCAACTATTCAAAAATTATTATAACATTATTAATTATTTGAAAGTATACAAAAATATATTGTATTGTATTTTGTTTATTTTATTCCTGGAATTTCCAACATAATGTTAACATTAAATAATTATAATATTATGTATTATTATTTATGGGCTCATTTATGGTCTACGGACTTTGGTCAGGAAAATAGCTATAGGAAGACATATCCCACATAGAGATCCGCTGTATAGTATGTATTTTATGCAGTATATGCTGCATGTGTGGTGTGATATATGTATAGTAAAGGTAGGGTAGAGTGAGGGTATGTGTTTTGATTTTTGATTTGATTCAATGCACTTGACTTGAGTTTAAATTTGAACTGTATTGCTATAGATGTTGTATAGGCATGCATTATATTTACTGACAGTGAATTTAAACTACAAAATTACTTTAAAGCTAAATAACCAATAACATGGCTTTTCAGATTTGATATCAAGTGGAGTGTCTGTAAAAATAATGTCACTGTCCAAAAAAAAAAAAAAAAGCCTGAGTATGTCTTTAGTATAGTACTAACTCTGGCAGTTACTTCATCAGTAGGTTTGGACTAACAAAGCATATGATTAGTTCCATGTGACTTGATGTCTTTATGCAGGGATGGCACATTGAAGGCAGGTGATCGGCTCCTCAGTGTGGACGGCATGACCTTACACAATGCCAGCCATAGTGAAGCTCTTACTTTGTTGGCACAGTGTGGCCAGGAAGCCATCTTCCAAACCGAATATGATGTGACCATTATGGGTGAGTGAAGAAAATGCACTTGACTTTTTTTATCCTCTTACCAAACTCAAGGATTAACCCTTTTATGAACCCTCATACACGTCACAAACAAGATTTTTACCTCCATGTGTATTATACTTATTCTATATTATAATACATTGTGCTGTGTATAGTATCTGTGTTTTTGTATCCATATTATTTTTAGATTCAGTAACAAATGCCTCTGGCCCACTATTGGTGGAAATAGCAAAGTCTCCTGGAGCGAGTTTGGGCATCACATTAACCTCTGCCACATACAGGAACAAACAGGTTATCATCATTGACAAGATTAAAGCTGCCAGCGTGGTGGACAGGTAATAATCTAGTCTTCCTGTAACTGCTTTTTTTTTTTTTTTTTTACAAAAAATAACTCGCATGTTTCTATTTATCATGTGACAGTGAGAGGCCAGGCCGTATACTCAATATGTTATTTATTAGGGACAGCGCCTGAATCACTGTTCAGAGCAGGGCTCATAACACAAGCAGGCAAAAACAATCCCTTTAAGGCGAGGAAAATTAAGCATCAATACCAAGAAACTTGTAAAACTAGAAAGAACTTGTAAATTAAAGGATATGCTTTAATATTAGAATACAATACAATACATTAATACAAAGTCAAATATACCAGAAAAAGGACTAGGGCAGAGGAAAGATAAAAATCAATACCAAGGTATTAGATATTACAGTTCTTAACAAGCTAGCATTTAGGAAACTAGCAGGAATAAAACAAATAGAAAAAGATTTTATTACATTTTAAATCAATTTGGAGACAGCTTTTTATAGAAATCAAATAGTGTTCCATTCGAGTGTTGACAAGTTTCAAGCTGTTGATGTGAAGCAGAAGTGTTGATTTTTTTCCTTTTTTTAATAGCTTTCCATAAATACTTATTTGCAGCAAAAGTAAACCAGCAAATAGTGGGGTACAAGTGCATTTCAAGTGTAATTCCTACACATTTCTGATTATTGAATAGTTGGAGACCGTTATAATGACCAGCTTTCATCATCTATTCACATAAAATATGTGCATTTTCTTTACAGATCAGGAGCCTTACATGTAGATGATCATATCCTCACCATAGATGGAACAAGTACAGAGCATTGCACTGTGTTGGAGGCCACTCAGCTGTTAGCCAGCACTTCAGATGTGGCCAAGCTGGAGATCCTGCCTGCTCATCAAATGCGATTGACCAGCAAAGCTCAGGACACTGGTGAGTAAGCTTCAGGTTCTGGGAGACCTTGAGTGATGTTGTGCCTTCTCTGCAATTTTGCAATGCAAGCACTGAATGTCTCGGTCATGCCTGTACCATGGCATCCAACCCCAGAGGGTGTGAAGGAGAACCAGAGGGGACAGTGCGATGTCTTTCAAGTTGCGAACAGGTCCACTTGAGCTCTGTAAAATCTCTCCCAGATCTGCTCCACAGATATGTACTGCTCCACAGTATGTGGTGCAGCTGTAGCTGCAGTAAAATGAGACTTGTTGAATTGTGTTCAATGGGTTTCTTGCTTTAGAAATCACATTCATTCCTGCTGTATGAAATACCTGTCTTTGATGCAGCATTTTGTTATACTGCATTTCTGTATGATTTTGATGGTTTCTCATTTTATCATCTATTTTCTAATGATGATATTAAGAGATGGATTAAATCATGAAGGACAGCACAAAAAGGCCTAGGTGTGAAATGCATAATCAGCCTGCCACTGGAATACAGTATAATCCATATGTAAACATTCAATAATCCACTCATGGTTTAAGACTTGTAGATAATCAACTCAAGGTTTACCCAAGTAAGTCTTTTTTTATTCAAATGTACTTACACTCAGTGTTCATGAATAGCAGATTTCTTGCAAACTGCTTCCATGAACAATTTAAAAATAAATCTAGTTGTAGCCTGCTTTACAAACAACGTCACTTATTTCGACATTATTGAATATCGTTTCACACTACGAATGTTGTTTTTTCTAACGATTACAGTAACTTGTAATGATAACGGTATTTCAAAGTAAATTGCATTAAATCAACTACACCAAAATGTATTTCTCTATTTACATAGTCTGACCTCCCGGCCCCCTTCCATTGTAATAATGTGGTAATGTTTTTAATCCATAAACCCAGATTTGACTATATAATAAACACTTCGATGCATAATTCCTTATTGTAATAAATGTTGTAAATTTACTGATTGGTGTAAAATAGGACAGTGTACTCATTTTTATGCTATACATTTTAAATTCTAATCTCACCAGAGTACATAGATATGATCTAAATAAGGACACCGGGAGATGGAACACACATATGCACACAGCTGTCCCCTCTGTCATCTCAACTCGCTGTCATCTCTTTTAATTAGTCTCTCTTTCTGCTTAATGCCGCCCCTAGAGCTTTGGCGCGGAGGTTAGATTTAATTACGGAGACCCATTCACACCCAGACCCTCACAGAACGAGACTGAACTCAAATCAGGCCTGTGGGGTTTCAATGTCCCATTTCCTGTGTGTCTACAGTTGAAGAACAGATGTTAAATGAAGCATGTCAGACTAGTTAACACCCTTAGTTGCCTTTAATATACGTTTTTGTGGTATTAAAATGTAAGAAAGAAAGATTTCTGCATGGCTTATTAATATAGAGCAAAAACATTGGGATGCTACAGTATTGTTCAAAATAATAGCAGTACAATGTGACTAACCAGAATAATCCAGGTTTTTAGTATATTTTTTATTGCTACGTGGCAAACAAGTTACCAGTAGGTGCAGTAGATTCTCAGAAAACAAACAAGACCCATCATTCATGATATGCACGCTCGTAAGGCTGTGCAATTGAGCAATTAGTTGAAAGGGGTGTGTTCAAAAAAATAGCAGTGTATGCCGTTGACTGTACAAACTCAAAACTATTTTGTACAAACATTTTTATTTCTAGGATTTAGCAATCCTGTGAATCACTAAACTAATATTTAGTTGTATGACCACAGTTTTTTAAAACTGCTTCACATCTGTGTGGCATGGAGTCAACCAACTTGTGGCACCTCTCAGCTGTTATTCCACTCCATGATTCTTTAACAACATTCCACAATTCATTTACATTTCTTGGTTTTGCTTCAGAAACAGCATTTTTGATATCACCCCACAAGTTCTCGATTGGATTAAGGTCCGGGGATTGGGCTGGAAACTCCATAACATTAATTTTGTTGGTTTGGAACCAAGACTTTGCTCGTTTACTAGTGTGTTTGGGGTCATTGTCTTGTTGAAACAACCATTTCAAGGGCATGTCCTCTTCAGCATAAGGCAACATGACCTCTTCAAGTATTTTGACATATGCAAACTGATCCATGATCCCTGGTATGCGATAAATAGGCCCAACACCATAGTAGGAGAAACATGCCCATATCATGATGCTTGCACCACCATGCTTCACTGTCTTCACTGTGTAGTGTGGCTTGAATTCAGAGTTTGGGGGTCGTCTCACAAACTGTCTGTGGCCCTTGGACCCAAAAAGAACAATTTTACTCTCATCAGTCCACAAAATGTTCCTCCATTTATCTTTAGGCCAGTTGATGTGTTCTTTGGCAAATTGTAACCTCTTCTGCACATGCCTTTTTTTTAACAGAGGGACTTTGCGGGGGATTCTTGAAAATAGATTAGCTTCACACAGACGTCTTCTAACTGTCACAGTACTTACAGGTAACTCCAGACTGTCTTTGATCATCCTGGAGCTGATCATTGGCTGAGCCTTTGCCATTCTGGTGATTCTTCGATCCATTTTGATGGTTGTCTTCCGTTTTCTTCCACGTCGCTCTGGTTTTGCTCTCCATTTTAAGGCATTGGAGATCATTTTAGCTGAACAGCCTATAATTTTTTGCACCTCTTTATAAGTTTTCCCCTCTCCAATCAACTTTTTAATCAAAGTACGCTGTTCTTCTGAACAATGTCTTGAACGACCCATTTCAGGCTTTCAAATGCCTGTTAGTGCTGGCTTCATCCTTAAATAGGGGCCACCTGATTCACACCTGTTTTTTCACAAAATTGATGACCTCAGTGATTGAATGCCACACTGCTATTTTTTTGAACACACCCCTTTCAACTAATTGCCCAATTGCACAGCCTTACGAGCGTGCATATCATGAATGATGGGTCTTGTTTGTTTTCTGAGAATCTACTGCACCTACTGGTAACTTGTTTGTCACGTAGCAATAAAAAATATACTAAAAACCTGGATTATTCTGGTTAGTCACATTGTACTGCTATTATTTTGAACAATACTGTATATATGAGCTTAGTTTCTAATCTCATGAAATAGATATAATAATAGTAATAATATGAAAATCAGGATGGCACTGCCTCACTGCTCCAGGGTTCCTGGTTTGATCTTAAGCTTGGTTTACTAGCGATGTGGAAATTCAGAAATTGCTTAACATGTTCATGTGGGTTTCCTTAAAGAGCTTTGGTTTCCTCCTAAAAAAGGCCAATTTTCACTGCCCACAATGTCTCATGTCAGTCTTAATTACCTTTGGCTAACTTGTATGTCTCTTGAGTACCATGCCACTCAATGAAGAGTTTTCTCATGTCTACATTTAGTCAGAGAAAAACAAAACCTTGTGCATTTAGGCTAACAGTGTTGACACAGTCTGCTGCTGCCTTCAAATTAGAGGAAAAAATGCAATGTGTTGTCCAGTGGGCCAGTTGCCAATTTGATAGCGAAGCCACATTTTGCCCTGGAGCTGGACTATGTACAACGTTGCATTAGGCTGAAGGGCTAAACTGCCTTCCAGGTGTGAATGTATGTGTGTAGTGCTCTGTGATGGACTAGCGTCACACCCAGTATATTTCTCACATAATGCACAGCTGACAAAGATTTACAGTCAGACCCGACCTATGACCACTCGGCATTTCGGAGATACGACGGTCACCTCCAACGGGAAAAAAAAACATTCTTAATCTTAGTTATTATTATTATTTTATTATTCTTTTTTTATTCACTTTATTTGTACTATGTAAAAAATGTAAAAGTGTGTTTAAAGTGCCTCTTTATGTCTGCGTCGGAACGCTTAATAGAGTAGTCACTCTTCTTGACTTACACCTGATGGACTTACGACCGGTTTTTCGGTCCTTATCTACGTCGTAAGTTGGGGTCTACCTGTACTCAGAAACCTTTATCTATGAAATATGCACTTATGTTAAATACATCTTATATGTACATTTACAGCATTTGGAATATTTGGGGGTTGGGTGGGGGCATACATTTCAACTTTCATCTTTTTGTAGCAACAATCCAGCCAATGATAAGTAATGTATATTTTCCTCTTTAAACAGCGATCTGTATAGTTGATGTAGATTTGACAAGGGAACGGGTTTGTATTGAACAAAACCAAATGTAAGACGTGCTACTTTTTTTTTACTTCTGATGTGAGCCTCCATGTTGAATTTTTGTAAACTAGGAAGGAACTCGAAAAGATTATTTACATTTAAGGGCATTTGGCAGATTCCCATAGCCAGAGCGACCTACAACTGTGAAGTTGAGGGTTAAGGGCCTTGCTCAAGGGCCCAGCAGTGGCAGCTTGGTGGTACTGGGATTTGTATGTGTGACCTTCCGATCCAGAATACAATGCCTTAACTATTAAACTAACACAATGAGTACTGCATGCCTACTAGATTATGCCAAATTGACAAGTGTGAACTAAAAGGATAACCACAAACCATTTGCAAGCAATACATATATTTTTGTATCTGCTGGTATAGGTTTCTGCTGCCTTCCAATGTTCAAATTAGATAGTTAGACGCCTAACCCAGTAAAACTCAAAAACATTGCACACTTGCACTGTACAAAAGCTGAATTATTTTTTTCTTCCAAATATTACTGATGCACGTATCAATAATTTCTGGTTAACAGCTCAAATATTGTGTATTTTCTATCTTGGATATTTATTATTACTATCCTATTGTGTGAAATAATTGTCCTATTGTTCTATCTCATATTGTTATGTTTTACACTTAAATGAAATCTTGCATATTGTTGTGTTGCACTATGGTCATGGAGAAACAACATTTTGTTCCAAAGTGCACAAACTATTTGGAGGAATGACAGTATATGATAAAGTGGGTGCTGTAACAAGGAAAGAAAAGCCATAAGCCCTTCATTTACACTTTTGGATTGGATAAAAAAAAAAACATAAAACACTGTCACTATTGGATGGTTATTTGGAGTTTGTTACTGTAAATAGCTCTAACTGGATTATTTGTAAAAGAGTATTTTTTTTTCATGCTCTAATGCTTGTTTTTTCTATGTTGCACATTTCTATGTTGTTCATCCTACTCAGATCCAGTAAATATTGGGCCTGAGAGCCTCCTAGATGCAGCGAAGCGTTATCAATGCTGTTGTGTTTTTGATTTGTCTACACTTTCACCAAAATTCTCACCAAAGGAGAACACCTTTTTTCTTATATCTTGCATTCCTTAACAAGAAAGGTTACAACACTGCTCAGGCTCATTGGTCTTTATTTTGTTGCAGAAATGTAAGCATTCATGCATGTGAATGTATCTTCTAGGATGTGATTCATGCTGTTGATTCGTCCCAGTGAAGATATATGGGTCAGCTCCCAGCAAGCACAAAAACACAGGCACAAGTGCAAAAATGGGAAACTTGTATTAGAAAATGTGCATCATTGACCCCATTGAGACTTTAATAAAGAATTGAAAGTCCAGGAGTGAAGCTTGCTTTGATGTTACCAGCAAAGATGATGGAAGGAGAAAAAGTATAGTTTAATATAACTGGCCTTCACCTCATGAGAATTTAATCACATTCTCATTACTTTATCTCCAAATGAAAAAAATGTGGAAAATGTGTCATGACTCAGGATAGTGCGCAAAATTTCAGTGGCTTTAAGAGTTAAATGTTCTTCGAAACATGAAAAAGTTCTGATACGAGGGTTAGCTTCAATTCGTTATCTACAACATAGTCAAAGAATTTGACATGCCTTTTAAAGCCAATATGGTAATCTCCTTACTGAGTTTAAGCTCCAGAGAGTCACGTAGGCATGTCGGAGCTCACATCAGAATGTTCTTCAAAAGTTTCTTCAGGCAGATGAGCTTAGCATAAGCTGTGTGAAGCGTGGATGTTATGACCGTTGATTGAAAAAAGGATTTTTTACAATTTTAGATTGTTTTGGAGTGACAGGGAATGTTACCTGCTTTCTGATGCCTGTTCTTTACTTATGTTTGGCAGGAATCTTGGGCAGATTACTCACATTTAAATTTTATAATTTGTGGAAGGACCGCATATGTCAGTAAATGACTAAATACACACAAACACACACACACACACACACACAAAGCTTAGGATGATTCAAAGCTTTTTATATTTTCTTCTTACTGAGGGGGAGAGAGGCTAAAAGTAACAGCAAATACCTATCATACTGTTTAGCATGCAAAGTTCCACTCTCGATTAAAGCAATTGAAAGATTTACTGTCAGGCTTTTATACCAGGTCAGGTCAGGTGTTTATACCAGTGTGCTTTTAAATTCTTGAATTTGATTGGCCAATAAGTGTGGATAAATTTTCCACAAAAGCAGCTCAGTTTAATTAATTTGTTGGTTCTAATGTTATTATTTCTATCATTTTGCAGAAGAACATTCCACATATTGTAAGTCTCAAAATGAAGAGATTTCACAATGAAAAACCTTTTAATCACTGATACGGTAACTCTAATGTAAATTATGGGAGATGTTTCCAGTGTCAGTGCTTTGGGACTGTAATTTTTCCATCATGGGATAATCTTCAGGACAAATGACTTGAATTAAGATAAAAGAGAAAGAAAAATAGAGTTTGATAAAGAAATGTACAGAACACACCGAACCAATTTCCTATTCAATTGTACTCTGCTAGGAGATCTCAATAGGACCTGAAGTGAAAAACCACATTTAAATATCTTTTCCTCCTCCTGGCTGCACCTGCACTCCACCTGATGTTTCACATTGATTCTAACCCTGCACATAGCAGGAGGCAATGTGTACCAATAACTGTCACACAATTTGCAACAGTCTTTGAGAACTCTGCTTTCCAGAGCAGACCACAGCCTACAAATATGGCAAATGGAGACTACTGTACACTTCCGAGCGTGGTTATGTCACACAAACATTCCCCCTGAATACTAATCACTATGCCCATCTTCTAATCATACACACCTGATAGCAATCACACCTCATTCTATTTTACATTTTTACCAGCCCTTAACGAAGTAACACTGAGTTTATCCTGCTGACTTATCAAGCTTTCCTTTGGTTTTTGTTGTTCTTGTCTAATATCCTTCTTCATAGCTGGATTTGGTTTTTGATTTGCATCTTCTTTTTGTTTGTATGTCGGCTTGACTTTGCATGTACAGTACCTGGATTACGATTTTGTTTACCGTATTTTTCGGACTATAAGCCGCTACTTTTTTCCCACGTTTTGAACCCCGCGGCTTAAACAACGAAGCGGCTTATTTATGAATTTTTCCTGGGTTTTTCCCGGTTTCACAAACTTCAAGCCAAAAAACTGAACCCCATAACATTAGACTAATGACATTTCCGAACAGAAACAAAAAAACGCACCTCACCTGTGTTCTGAGCTGCACGGCATTGGGAGAAAAAACTTTTTTTTTTTTAAACGCACGACGATGCCAAAAGAAAAACTCTCGAGAGAAATTGTTGTGAAAGGAAGGAGGAAGACAGTGAACAATGACTTTCTTGGTAGGCTACTGTTTAGATACAAGCCGTTGTAACGCGTTGAGTCTGGGTGAAGGGAGAGCTCGCTAACTCCAGTTGCAACAGAAATCATATGAGCACAGACAGGTTTCCAAAACGCGTGCTTTTTTATTTTTCTTGGCAACAGCGTTACGGGTTAGTCAAAGAAACTTAGAAATGAGCATCAGAAAATAATAAGGACATAATCCTCGGCCTTGCACACATGCAGTAATAGCGGAAAAAATGTGGCGGCAGGCTATTCCCAAAATGCCGCTCTGCTCTTAAAGGAGCCACAACATATTTCACCCGTGTAACAGACACTGTCGTTAAAGCCTGTGTAAAGTTCATTAGTTTCAGTTTAGACACCTGTGGCTTATAGACAGGTGCGGCTTATTTATGTTTAAAATAAAAATATTTGTCAAATTCAGTGGGTGCAGCTTATATATTGGTGCACTTTATAGTCCAGAAATTACGGTAATCTATTCGATTTGTTTGTCTGTGTTGCAATTAATAAATCAATCTCAGCATTTGCATCTGTCTCCATTCCCATTCATTCCATATACAGACCAAATCAGTAGGTCTCACTTTCTCTCACAGTTTAACAATATAACAGGAAACATTTACACTTTGCAAAAGATCGCATTGCCATAATTGGAAAGAAATTCCGGTGCCGAACACAGAAATCGAAGGAATGCGCTAAAATAATAACCCTAGTGATTATATAATAATGCAGTGTGATTGTCATGATTCTCATTGGGTATCACTTATGTCCATTTTTATTTATAAATAATCATATGGGTTGAAATGTATTATAAGCTGTCATTCCCAAATAATACATAAAGAGCTTGCCATATGCTTCATACTGTACATTGTTTGGTAGAATGTTGGATGAGATGCTAAAGCCTAGAGCAATGAACAAAAGCATACTTGACAGACCACACACACACCCACACACCCAAATTTATTCATCCCGCCTCTAGCAGGAAGGACACCATTAACCCGATCCAAATGAGCTTCCTCGTTGTTTTGCACAAGCATTCTTTTTTCTACACCAGTGTTTCAAAATCGAGATTATCATTCAAATACAGCTTTTGCCGCCCTCTGGGACTCCGAGCACAGGATTTTAAGCATTGTGGGATTTATTAGCAGGGTGAATGTTAATGAAGCCAAACAATACAACTGACTTTTTAGCCATGCTGTTGTGTGTGTGTGTGTGTGTGTGTGTGTGTGTGTGTGTGTGTGTGTGT
>JAAIIK010000053.1:4434292-4485098 GCA_014706435.1 Silurus glanis | reverse complement strand
TGTGTGTGTGTGTGTGTGTGTGTGTGTGTGTGTGTGTGTGTGTGTGTTTGTGTGCTCCAAATTTAATGCGCCAACCCTATTAGTGAGATAATATTCAATTTTGTTGTGCATTTTAATGGGTCATCTTTGCTCCGATTTCTTTTTATTGTGAATTCTAAAAAAAAAAAAAACATTATGCAGGAACAAATGACAGAGCATGGCATTTTAGAAGACAACTAAATGCCATCTCTAACAAAAACTTTAGATTTTAGGCATTAGATTTGTTTTGATGGTAAATATTAAATGCCATTTGAACATTATTCCCATTCAAATAATGTGCCATTTTCTAAACAATGTTTTATGCATTAATAAATAGCAGCAGTATATATTAACATTTCAACTGTATGTGTTATATTAATGGTTATATATATATGTGTGTGTGTGTGTGTGTGTGTGTGTGTGTGTGTCGTGTGCAGTGAAGGTCCAGAAAAGTGACCACCCTCATTCTTGGGACCCATGTGTGAGCTACTGCCATTCTCAGCATGCTACTCACTGTAAGACACCCACCTGGATGTCCACCTCCAGCAATGTGTCCAGCACTCAGGACTACTGCAAATGTAAATGCATACAGTACATGCACCTTGCACATAATACACGCAATAAAATCATTGCAGGTTGCTGAAAAATGTACTTCTTCTAATTCATTATTTAAGATAACTACATTGATTTTGGCCTAGGTCTAATAATTTGAAGTTGAAAAAGCTGTTCAGTATAGGGGTTATTGCTCTGATTAAGGAGCACTGATTTAGAGAAATGATAATGAAGCTGTTTATCTCAGTGTTCTGTTCACTTTGTTTCTGCTGCCTAATTCCATAATGAATAGGGAATAAAACATGAGCACTTTTATAGGGAAATAATCGACAATAGATAACAGCATGGTGTGATGTGATGGAGCCTGATGTGAGGCAGAGTTACAGTTACCACTACAAAATAGATTTCGTTTCTAACAATAGAAAAGTGTTTGATTTTACCCTTTTATACCACAGCAAATTGCCAAAGAAATGCAATGTTTTGTTAATTCAAGAAAATTACTCTCACATTTTAGCACTTTTTTCGTTATGGCTAGTTTGGTGGAATGCTAACCAAACAAGGTGGTGATTTTAAAATATATAGGTGTATATAGCTATAAACATTTTGACGTTTTTGAAAATAAGACAAGGTCTTCGCTGTGTCAGAAAACCTAAAGAAAAAGCCTTGAAAGCAAGTGATGACATTAGAGACTCCTTTCGTATAGTTTAAGGAGAATATATATCATTAATTTTTTGTATTTCATCTATTTATAAGTAGTGGCGAAGCACACAATAAAAAAAAGAAATGAACAAGTACTTGCTTGTAAATGTGATTAAGTTTCAAAAGTTAAAGTACTTACCAAAATTCACTGTTTTTTGGTGGGATTTATTGAGTTTTCTATTGTTACAAGCACACAAAGAGGGTGTCCTTACTATTGTGAGATCTGTTGGGTTACGGTTTCGGCATCATGACAGGATATCATTTAACAAAATTAATGTTTTTTTTAAATATGTAGTGGGATTAAATTTGATACAGTTAAATGTCGTTTCTCAAAATGTAAATATTTAGAGAAAGTATATATTGTAAGTTTTTAGAGTATTCAAATACATTTTTCCTTTCTTAGGATCATATAGCGTTATATTACGTGTGAAAAATGGAAACTGAGTTGAATTTCGACATGAAAATTCCGTCTACTGCAGTCTATTTAAATGTAAGTGCAATGTAAATGACTCTCTCTCTCTCTCTCTCTCTCTCTCTCTCTCTCTCTCTCCTCCTTCACTAGCTGTAGTCTGCACTAATTTCTCCCCCGCCTCCACCACTACATCAGGCATGACGAGTCAGTCATCCAGCACTCTGCCTCGCACTCCCCATCCAATGAGCCCCCGCAACTCCATGCTCAAGAGGAGACAGAGGAAAAAAGAGCAAAAGAGCTTGTGTAAGTGTTATAGCGTGTGCTTGTGTGTGTGTGTGTGTGTGTGTGTGTGTGTGTGTGTGTGTGTGTGTGCTCATGTTTATATGTGGTGCCTAAATAAGTGCTTGACCACGTCAGTTTGAACTTTCACATCTCAGTCTCATATCAGAGGAGGAGCAGTCACACTGCATTTTCAGATCCATCTGTTAATTTTCATTTGATACAAAAATACAATCCTGTATGTGTTTGTGCCACTTTGACATTTGCTCTTCCCGCTGCATTGATTTTTCTGGCGGGATACTCAGTTTTTCTGCTTCAGAGGAAAATGTCAGTACAACAAATTATTGGTGTAATGTGTAGCTGACATTGTTAATTCCAATCAATTTTTTAAAAAAATCAGTAAATAGGACAAAAACTATGATAGATAGATGGATAGATGGATAGATGGATGGATAGATGGATAGATGGATGGATAGATCATTCTACTAACAAAGCTTACTTCCCCTCTCACCTTTTTTTAGCAGCGTCTCTAGCCTCGAGTTCAGTGGGTCCTGGAGGTCAGATAGTTCATACAGAGTCCAGCGAGGTCACCCTAACAGGAGATCCTCTCAGCGGCTTCGGAGTTCAGCTGCAGGGGGGAATATTCGCCACTGAGACACTTTCCACACCTCCAGTGATCCGATTTATCGAGCCTGACAGCTCAGCTGAAAAGTGAGTGCCTATGCAAAGACACTAACTAAGAGACTAACACAGGGGTGCTTGGAAATTACACTGTTCAATAAGTTAACCACAATGCTACTATGAAAATAATGAAGTCATTGAGTAAGTAATATTCTTATTACTGTCAGCGTGCTGCTCCGATTTGTTTCATTTAATGCATTTCGAACAACAGTCTGCCAACGTTTGGTGACATACAATAAGAAAATGAAGACCATGGTACCGTAATTTCCGGACTATAAAGCGCACCCATATATAAGCCGCACCCACTGAATTTTACAAATATTTTTATTTTTAACATAAATAAGCCGCACCTGTCTATAAGCCGCAGGTGTCTACACTAATGTACTTTACACAGGCTTTAACGAAAGACACGTTACACACGGTGTAACAGGTGAAATGTTGCACTTCCTTTAAGAGCAGAGCGGTATTTTGGGAATAGCATGCCACTGCATTTTTACGGTATTACTGCATGTGTTCAAGATGAGGAATATGTCCTTATTATTTTCTGATGCTCATTTCTAAGTTTCTTTGACTAACCCGTAACGCTGTTGCCAAGAAAAATAAAAAAGCACGAGTTTTGGAAACCTGTCTGTGCTTATATGATTTCGTTTGCAACTGGAGTTAGCGAGCTCTCCCTTCACCCAGACTCAACGCGTTACAACGGCTTGTATCTAAACAGTAGCCTACCAAGAAAGTCATTGTTCACTGTCTTCCTCCTTCCTTTCAAAACTATTTCTCTCGGGAGTTTATCTTTTGGCATCGTCGTGCGTTTAAAAAAAAAGTTTTTTCTCCCGATGCCGTGCAGCTCAGAACACAGGTGAGGTGCGTTTTTTCGTTTCCGTTCGGAAATGTCATTGGTCTAATGTTATGGGGTTCAGTTTTTTGGTTTGAAGTTTGTGAAACCGGGAAAAACACAGGAAAAATTCATAAATTAGCCGCTTCGTTGTTTAAGTTCAAAACGTGGGAAAAAAAGTAGCGGCTTATAGTTCGAAAAATACGGTAATACTTATTAGCTAGCCCCACTTACTGCTACCCCACAAGTTTTTTTTTTTTTCATATTCTCTTTCGGTTTATAGTTCTACAGCATTTTACCAGTTTTTATTTAATATTTTAGAAAAATAAAATAACAGCATGCTTTCTATAAGTTTATAGTTATATTCATTGTGTATCCAGGAAATAGGTTGCTGCTGGAATTACCTGCACTACATCACCTAATGTTACATTCAAACATTTTATTACTGTTAAATTGTCAGTCACTGTACAATGAAGTTGCCTATGATGAAGAGGTCCCACTTTTAGCACAATTAGCATTCCACAAATCAGGAGAGAGATCACATGTGTTTACATTTACATTTATGGGCAGGAGACCTTTTCCAGAGCAACTTATAACTTAGCAATTGAAGTTAAAGGGCCTTGCTCAAGGGCCCAGCAGTTGTAGCTTTGTGGTGCTGGGATATGAACTCATGACCTTGTGTTTCAAAGTCCAATGCCTTAACCAAATCCTTCTGTGTTTTACTGTCTTCACTCCCATTGGAAGTCAGCTCAAATGTGCGCTATTCTCTTTATTCCCATTCATTCAACATTGTCACCTTGCTCTATTTGCCAAAGGTCTCTGTCACTGATGCTGTCAGGAGTCGCTATTTCTTATTGAAAATAAATGGTCCCTGGCCGCTATGAGTTAATGCGAGTCATTGCATGTGAGAAAACAAACTTAACTCTGATTGTGTTCTCTGTTTTGATGTCAATGAGACATAAAAAAACCGTATTAGAAGAAAACCTATTTAGCATTAAAAAGCATTGATGCTGGAGACTCTGCCCACAAATGTTAAAGAAGGCAGAATGTTAAAGCTTTAGAAAAAGCTTCACCATACTAATGGCTATTCGAAGAACAATATGCTTTGTCATTTGTTATTAGGTTTGGATTTTGTTCAGATTTTACCGTAAGAGTCGATACTTTGAATGGAATTAAAATAAGCATGTTATCGACAAGGCTGCAGAACCCTGCAATTTGCTGCAGCAACTGTAGAAGTCAACAAATTCAGGAAAATGAATGAAAACCTATCTAGTCAAAGTGTGGTACAAGAGCAAGAAAGAGTGTATCGTTCTTCGTCTACATTCTCCTTCCTATTCTTATGCTATTCTTGAGCTAGTCTTAATCCTATGTGATTGTAAGGCAAACAAACATCACGTATTTGAATGTGTTTGATGTTCAAAGATTGAAAAATGGCTAATATTATGAAGCATCAAAATCCCTGGGTCATTTGTCTCTTTGGATTGATGCTGTTTTGGTGTAATTCTAAGTTGGGTTTTTGCTTTCTCATGTGAGTCCATGTTCCTGCCTTTGATCAGACCACAGAGAGGATACAGAGATACTGGTTAATCTTCAAAAGAAGGCTATGATAATCCTCCTCCAGCTTTAAGGCTACACACACACAAACTTATATATATAAAAAACCTCTCTGACTCACTTCTCTGTTATCTTTCTCCAAAAAATAAAATACACATACAAAATAAAACTTTGAGCTGAGATGAGCTTTGCTGACGTGTTTCTTTAGCATTCCTGTTAACATGTGCATTCATGAAATCAAGCCAATCATGAGGCAGCAGCGCAATACTACTTACATTCATGCACCTATACCATGTTGCATAACTGGAACTGGAACAAGCAGTTTTCTGGGTACACAAGTGCACTTATCGAGAAGGGATTTATTTTCAATCAGTTTCCAATGCCACCCTCATGAGATTTTGAATATCAAGGTTTCTTCCTCATGTCCCCTCAGGGACGTTTTCCTTGCCACTGTTACCTCTGGCTTGCTCATTAATGATACATGTATTCATTTAAAATGTATGTCCTGAATCTATATATTTCTGCAGAGCTGCTTTGGGAAAATATGCATTATTTAATGCATTTGTTACGTTCCCCTTTTTATGTATAGAGCAAAGGGGGGTAGCTTGTGGAGAATGTGTGATGGCTGCCTGAAGGGATAGACATGGATGAAAGAAAGAAAAAGTAAAGGTGCTTTAAACATGTCATATGTATTTAACAGCACAGTGAAATTCTTTCTTCGCATATACCAGCAATGTTAGGAGCTGAGGTCAGAACGCAGGGTCAGACATGGTACTGTACCCCTGGATCTGGAGGTTAGGGGCCTTGCTCAAGAGTGGCAGCTTGGCAATACTGAGGCTTGAAACCAGTGTAGTATACAGTATATATATTTTTTTACTTTTAACATGTAAATGACAGCAATACCTTCTTCTTGTTCTTCCTGCTGCTCCCGTCAGGGGTCTCCACAGCGGATCATCCGTCTCTATAGAACTCCGTCCTCTACATCTGGCTCTTTCAAACCAACCACCTGTATGTTTTCTCTCACCACATCCATAAACCTCCTCCTTGGCCTTCCTCTTTTCCTCCTTCCTGGTGGCTCCATCTTCAGCATTCTTCTACCAGTATACCCCATGTCCCTCCTCTGCACATGTCCAAACCATCTCAATCGGGCTTCTTTCATTTTGTCTCCAAAACATCCTACATGCATGGTCCCTCTAATAAACTGGTTTCTAATCCTGTCCATCCTCGTCACTCCCAATGAAAATCTTAACATCTTCAACTCTGAACTGACAGCAATACCATTAGCACTGCAGGCTATAGTGATCTAGTGTTCCAAGGCTCACTGAAGTAGAGCAGAGTTGGCCAAAGAAATGAAAAAAGTGTACTCCGTCTAAACAATTCTAAACTAAATAAACTACAGCAGGTAGCACTTGCCCCTTTTGTCTCTTTTGTGAACAGTGTGGGGCTTTATATGCCCCACAATAGAGCCCCTGGGACATGATTTTTTATAGAATTGAGAGCATGATAGGTAAAAAAAAAAAGAAAACAAAAGAATATGTACAGACTATACCATTGCAAAACTGTACATGGTGTTCTTAATAAATTGGAAAGAGATTGTATATAGCATAGCCCTGGCCTAATATCCACCAATTAGTCTAAGACATCACAGTGTGTACAATGTGTTCTATTCCTCTTTGGCTCTGCAATGGTCTCATTTTATTTCATCTTATCTCATCTCATCTTCCTGTTGACCCTTCACATCCTAAAGGGTGATTCATACCCATTAATATTCTGTGAAATGCAATGAAATGAAAACGATGCCGCATAAGGACCCGATGAGCTGATGACAGCAGTCTGCGTAGTTCATAGGGAAAGACGCTGGCACACATCAGGCTGGATATGAGTTGATTTTAAATCAAAATCTGGGTCAGAGCTCAGCAGGGATGAAGACGAAGCGGAATTTCACCTCTTATCTGGTCGATTTGAAGTTGCCCGTCTAACTTTGAAAATGTTCAGGAGGCTGGAGATTGTCACGGTCATGTTTACGCACTGTGGTGCACGAATTCCCTTTAGCTCATAAGAGTGACAGCAGGCAAGAATTTGGAATCGCATTACAAATTACTGTGAACAATTCGTATTCAGTTTGTTTGCCTTTCTGCTTGTTTTCAGTGCTGTGAGATGTCATGAGGCATAACTGAGAAAAACGTCATGTCGACTTCGGAGAAAATTGTCAATGTCACTGTCCAATCTTGTTATGATTAGTTAGTTATTCCCTTTTTTTCATTCCATGGGAGCGAATAATTTGTTGTCTTGTTTTTGGACATATCTTCATTTCTTCTAACTGCTTTGTTTATTAAACTTTTTTGGTGTCAAAAAGAAAAAAAGAATTCTAAAAGGACAGAATTATTCATTTCAGTGTCAGATGCTATTGATTTATAAGTCAGTTTACAGTCGATTTGCCATTTGTTGTTCAGGGTATTTTGGGGTCTTTAGAAGGTCTTTGTAGAAAGTACATATAAAGGCTTTAATAAGTTTTAAATTTTACTTTTATATATAAATTATTCCAAATTTTATTTTGCAAACAGTAGCCCTACGAGGCTATGCATTTTTTTTCACAACTTAAGTTTAAATTGTTCTTGATGTACATTTCTTGGTTGTATGTTGTTTTTCATGCTATACTGTAGGTCATGACATGACATGGATGACCTAATATATACAGTATCTCACAAAAGTAAGTACACGCCCCACATTTCAGCAACCATTTTATTATATCTTCTCAAGAGACTAAACTACAGAAATGAAACTTGGATACATTTGAAAGTATTTAAAGTGCAGCTCGTTTAGCAGTATAGATTTTCTGTCCTCTGAAAACTCAACATACAGTCATTATTGCCTAAATAGCTGCCAGTATTGCTTTAGAGGTTGCAGAAGCAAAATGTGCTCAGACCATACACAGCATACTGCAACAAGTCAGTTTGTATGGTTGTTATCCCAAAAGGAAGCCTTTTTAATTCAGTGCAATTTAATTCACTTAATTTTGATTCTTACGAGAAAAATAAATCAAGGACCGTGACGTCGGAGTGACGTGGGGCCGCCTTCCCGTGGGCTCACCACCTGCAGGAGAGACCGTAAGGGACCGGTGCTGAGAGGATCGGGCAGCAGTCGAAGGCGGGGGCCTTGACAGCCCGATCCCTGGACACGGAGAAGTGTCTAGGGAATCTGCTTAGACTGCTGCCCCCGCAACCCGAATACGGACAAGCGGGAGAAGATGAATAAATGAATGAATGAATGAATAATTTTGATTTGTATAGCGCATTTTACAATGAACATTGTCTCAAAGCAGCTTTACACAGATAATGCGGTAATAAATAATGAATAAGAATGTTCTTTAAAAGTGTTCGATAATGAGCAAGCTGATGGCGACTGTGGCGAGGAAAAACTCCCCGAGATGGCATAAGGAAGAAACTTTTAAAGGAACCAGACTCAAGAGGGAACCCATCCTCATCTGGGTGGCACCGAATGTCTATTCATTTGAGCTAAACGATGTTGAGGTGTGTAGTGATGGTAATCAAATGCAAACTGTAGTTCTGTGTTAGTGTAGCAGACTGTTGACATCAAGTAGAGTCCAAATCCATCCTCAAAGCTCCTGTGTTACTCCGTAATTTCATGGATCCCCAGGGCAATGATGTGAAAACCTTCCCCAGCTGCACAGAGTGGCCTCCAATCGAAGAGAACACCATCCAGAGGCAGACCGAGACGAAGCGTAATCGGAATGTTTACTTCTAGCTGCATGTGGTCCTAGTAAAAGTACTTCTGTCTTATTGGAGTTGAGCAGAAGGAAGTTATCAAGCATCCACTGTCTAATGTCCTTTACACACTCCTCAACATTTTAAGCTGATCTCTCTCATCTGGTGTTGCTGAAATTACAACTCTGTATCATCAGAATAGCAATGGAAGCTAATACAATGTTAATGTATAATTTCACCAACAAGGCAGCATATACAAAGAGAAAAGGAGTGGGCCTAAGACAGATCCTTGCAGAACACCAAACTTTACTTTGAGTGAGGAGAACTCATTTTTTACATCAACAAACTGAAACCGATCAGTCAGATAAGACCTAAGCCAGGAGAGAGCTGTTCCCTTTATTCCAACATAATTCTCTAGTGTAGCAAGCAGGATAGTATGATTAATGGTGTTAAAAGCTGCACTAAGGTCAAGCAATACAAGTAATTAAACAAAACCCTGATCAGAGGCTAATAACAGGTATTTTACCACTTTAAACAGTGCCGTCTCTGTGCTATGATGAGGCCTATATAGCCCAACTGATACGTTCAAAAAAAGATTAACTACATTTCTTAATTAATAAATTATTTATAACATAACCAGTGCTGATGGAAGAGTTTATTCATTATAGAACAGGTTCAATTGCAGTAGCATCATGGTCAGTAGCTGCTGGTACTGAGGAGCTGTGGTTCATTGAAGGAAAGATGGATTCCAACATGTACTGTGAAATTCTGAAGCAGAACATGATGCCATTCCTTCAGAAACTGGGCCGAACGGCAGTTTTCCAACATGGAAATGGCCCCAAACACACCTTCAAGATGTGAAGGTGATTGAGGTGCCAAGTATGTCTCCAGACCTGAACCCTTTGGAGCATCTTTGGGGCATCCTTAAGCGGAAGGTGGAGAAGCACCATGTGTCTAACATCTAGCAGCTCTGTGATGTTATTATGGAGGGAAAGAAGATCCCAGCAACAACCTGTGTAGCTTTGGTTAATTCCATGCCCATGAGAATTAAGGCAGTACTAGATAACTATGGTGTTCAGACTTTGAAAAATATTTTTTTCATGATATTTTATTGAAATAAAAACAAGTCCAGCACACAGAATAATCATGCTGCATAATCATGACAGATCTGCTGCTTTTAATAAGCTTACTTTTAAGCTTTATTTTACACGATTTGTTACATCATGAATGCTTTGCGATGCGTTTCACGTTATATTGGACACGTTTCCATATCTAAACCATCCTGAAATATTTTGCAGTTTCCACTGTTCATTAATGGAAGCTGCTTATAAGGCATATAATGCTCATGAGTATCATTATAATGCAATTACTTTTCACATAATAGTTGTAAAGGTGGAGACGTGCAGTACTTGTTGAATACAATTATAATCACCCTCATGACATTTGTGGATAAAAAAAACCCCAATATAATTATTCCTGCTTACAAACAATTACAGAAATCATTTCCCTAAAACAGAAGGCTACTTTTTTCCATGAATAAACCCATCTCTCTGGCAAATGTCTCACGTTTTAATGTTTCTCTCAACAAGTGAAAAGGATAAAATTACATACATTGAATCCCATTTCCAGAATTTAAGTTCTATCTGGCAGGTTTTCCCATGCCAACTCACAAATGTAGAAAAAACATACTCAAGAGAGATCGGAAAGCTGAACTTAGAGTAGAGAGCTGTTGGTACAGATGGAGAGGGGGAACTATTAGCAGAAGCAGAATAAGGCTAGGCTCTCTTCCAAGTGTGTTAAGCTGGTCTAAAACTTCACTCACCGGGACAGGTAGCTACTCTGGAAGTTAGACCAAGTTTATGGGTGGGAAATGGAAACTGATCAAATTTGGGGGAGGTAAAGAGGAAGGGTGGGTTGTTTTGGGTTGGACACTTTTCAAAATGTATTTAAACCAAAACTTTATTTAATTTGTGAATATTTAAGTGAGGTCCTGGAACCTGACATCTGGTCCACCTGTTGGTTTGGAATTCCTGCTCCTAAAAGTAATCAAATCCTAAAAGTTATCTGCTCCTTACTTACTCTTAAAAGCAATCTGCAACTCATTATTATTTACACCTAAAATTAATATATTCCTAAAATTGTTCTGCAATTAATATTATTCTTGTCCTAAAAGTGATCTGCATCTAAAATGATCTATTCCAAAAAGTGATCTACACCTAGAGTAAAAGTGATCTTTTCCTAAAATCAATCTATATCTAGAAGTAATCTTTTCCTAGAAGTGATCTGCTAGTAAAATGGCTCCGCATCTAAATGTAATCTACTCTTAAAATTGATCTGTGTTTAAAAGTAATCTATTCCTGAAATTGATCTGCTACTAAAATGGACCTGCACATAAAAAATAAATCTATTCCTACAAATCTACAAGAAGTATTTTGCACAGTAAAGTAATCTGTTCTTGGGATTGGGCAATGAGTAACATGATTGGTTGTTCTTGTCACATTATCTCTTTTTTGACCAGTTTGACAATGTTATGGAAGGGCTTTTGATGTTGTGAAGGGTGGAATTTTGTTTCAAAAAATATATAATGGTAAATAAATTAAGAAAGCAAGTGAAAAGGGATCAACTGCTAAATACACCAATAAATTGTTAAGTAAATCTCTTTTTCCTCTTTTGTCAAAGTGAACAGGCATTTTTTTTTTTACATTGTACTGTAAATAAATCTGCAATGACTGGTGCTTTAGCCTTTCTGGCTTAAGTATCCAGGGAGCTACTTATTCCTGGTTAGGGTGGCAGGGAATCCAGAGCCAATCCTGGAAACAGGATAGGCTTGAATCCCTGTGCAGCAATGCTACCCACTGCACTTGCATGAAACAAGTGTAATCTTCGAAAAAATACTTCTTACTAACTGACTTTTGCTAGTTTTTGGCTGAATTATATAATCAAGATTTTCACATATATTCGCAGAGATTCATATACCAACTTTGTAAATAGTCTTTTTTTTTTTTTGTTAGTGTTGTTGAACAGGTTGGTATCATGGATTGTACCATTTGCATAAAATTTACAGCTAATGCTACAATTTACCAAGGGTACAATTTCAGGGTATTATTTTGACTGCAGTATGTAGATGATATGATGATTCATTTAATGGAATCCTTGATGGAAATTAGTGTGTTTGGGAGTCATGCTTAAAAATGGAGCGTAATAGACGATGGCAGTGCTTAGCCGTGGATAGAATTATCTGTGTATTACTTGTGGGAATGAAATCACAGTAAAACACCCTCATTTTTATTTTATTACATTTATATGGCAGAAGAATTAATTAACATTTAGATTACAGCAAACAGTAATGTTTGATTAGTACAGCTCATTATTATTCTGCAAAGGAGCTCTTCTGACACATTTTTCTTCAACGCCTCACATCAATCAAGTTCTCAAGTAGTGCTTTCTTTCTGTTCTGCAAATAATGTCATCGTATAACGTATCAAAGGTGTTTGAGAGGTTGTGTCTTTCTGTAAGAACATGCTGCACAAGATTGCATCAGGAGTTCGGTTTTACCTGGATCGACTTAGGTACATTTTCTGGTCATTTTAAATGCAGTTGTCCTTGTTATATTGATGCTTGCTTGATTGGCAGGTGTGGGCTGCTCCAGGTTGGTGACCGGCTCTTGTCAATCAATGGCATTCCCACAGAGGACGGTACGATGGAGGAGGCCAATCAGCTGCTGCGAGATGCTGCTCTGACCAATAAGGTCACACTAGAGATTGAGTTTGATGTAGCAGGTTTGTATATTTAAGTTGATGCCATAGTGACAGTAAGGGAACTATGTATAGTATATGGCCAAGATTTGGTGGATACATTTACACTTATGGCATTTGGCAGATGGCGTTACCTAGAGATAATTATCTCAGATGGGTTAAGCGCTTTGCTCAAGGGCCCAACATTGGTAGCTTGGTAGTGCTGGGATTGAATCTCAAGGGCTCCCAATTTGAAGTTCACAATCGTAGCCTCTATGCCAACACTTCCAACTTAACTATAACACCCATATATGCAGATACAGTCCTCCACTTTTTGTTATACTTTCCACTGTTCTGGAAAAACTTTCCACTAGATTTTGGAATGTAGTTTTTTGAGTCAGGTCAGACATTGATTTACTGTAGTGCAATGAGTGTTCTCTTTCATCCCAAAGGTCAGGGCTCTGCACAGTCCACTCAAGTTCTTTCACTCCAACCTTGGCAAACCATGTTTGGGCTGTTAGGTCACTTAATTTAAGTAAAGAGAAATTGCATACAGAGTACCTCTAAACAATTCTGTGCCTCAAACTTTGTAGCAACAGTGGAAACAGGGAAACCCATATATGGATATGTTGGCCAGGTATCCACAAATGTTTGGCCATATAGTGTATATTTCTTACATATTATATGGAATACATTCTAATCAAAACCTATTTTGCTATCCGCTAGAATCTGTAGTGCCCAGTAGTGGTACCTTTCATGTGAAGCTCCCAAAGAAGAGAGGAGTTGAGCTTGGAATCACGATCAGTGGTAAGAACCAACTGAATTCATGCATGCTTTATTAACATCACATTTTTCTTACTTTATATCTTAATTTTTAAGGAATAATCTTGCAATAGGAAGGCTTACACGAACCAGTTTTTTGTCAGACAGCTGCACTGTGCCTGCATATAGAACTGGTAATGGAATAACTTTTAATCTTTTCACTATAAACCCTTCCAAATATACATTTATTCACTTTAAATTGTATTGTTAAACTACAGAATCTCAATTGTACAATGTTATTTACATATCTGGCAGTTTTCTTGTACAGACTTTTCACATTCTTTAGACTTTTTAAACCTTTTCTAAGAGATATGATGCAATTAACTTCTTCCTTAGTGAAAGACATACTTAGATCCCTATATGTTGCTAGACAGTAATATTTTGCTCATTTTTAAAGATTACAGAATATTATAATATACCCTAAACTATTGTGACGAGTCTGCTCGGCTGCATTAATAAAGGTGTAGCTGTAGCTGCATTTCCAAATGAAATAAATGTGTCCATTACTACTGTATCTCAGTAATCCATTGCTTGTTAGCTATATGTTAAACTCCAGGGCAAAAGGTCAATTTTGTTAGGGCAAATATTCTGTAATCATTTTCATGGGCTCAGGCACATGAATTAAATTGCAAACTACAATGATTTTTATATAAACATTGCTTTTTTGAACATTTTTAGGCATGTAAGTAATACACAATTATAGGAAAGCAAAATGTTACTGTTACCACCCAGACTTTGATTCTTTTTCTATAACAGCACACTTCAAAGTGTTTTATTTCTGTTCTTGTTATCGCTTACACTACTGCATAACAGCTATAAACAGTTGTCCCCTCGATAATTTTATCCTTCTGTCTTATACGCTAAACCAGCAACCAACTCTTTCCTATAAAAGGCCAAAAAATCTAACTTGATTGAAAGCCGTGGTTTGAAAGTAATTGCTAAGCATGTAAACACTCTGCTTAACTAATGCATTTAATTAATTAATTTATTTATTTAATATATAATTAATTAATTGCTTGAAGTTTTTAAGTTCAGTGAAACTTATAGCACAATGAAAACATAGAAACAATCCCATTTATAGTACAACAGAGCTGAATTCCTAGTATTTCTAATATTTGCTACATGCAATAGAGCCATATGCTTGTAATATCACTGAGATCTATTGAGAGACATGAACCTGGTCCTAAAGTTCAGGAAGTACAAGTCAGGATATGTAGGTTGGAGTCTGGTTACAGATCTAGGTAATGTTAAAGATTACCACTTGGGACTGAGATACCTCTTCTCATATATTGCATTGCCTGCAGACCCAAGTGTGGGCATTTCTGCTCTAGACTATAAACCTGATCCTTAATATTGTAGCTATGTGTTTATGTATTAATTTCTGTAAATTTAATGAACACATTTTGACCACTCAAAGTTAAGAATTTCACAGTGCTATGGTTTCTGTGGATTACTGAAGATAGATTATAATGCTACAGCATACACAGACATTCGAGACTATTCTGTGATACAACTAAACCTGAGTTCACCATCCCATCTTCATTAGATTAATCACTTGCTTTCTGTTTGTTCTCCTTTAAACTTTCCTCTTTTTTTAAAGTGTAGGCGTACTAACATTCCATTGAAATATCGTTCAGTAATGGCTTTGACTTGTTTATGCTCACGGTATCAATCATAATCATAATCAAGTGGTATCAATCATAATCTGGCAGCATCAGCAAATCCAGTACATCTTGAAGCATAACTAGTTTCAAATCCACATCTGTTTGCTTTGATCAGTTATCTCATTCTCATTTCTCTCTCTCTCTCTCACACACACACACACACACACACACACAATGCTGTTTTCACTTCTGCTCAGTTCCATTAATTAATATAAACTCTATGACTGAAAATACACTCCAGGGCAAAAAACGGACCAAGCCCAAAATCACAAATATTAGGTAAATTAGGTAAATTCATGACAATGATTAAAATTTTTGATGGAATTTTTTTTTTTTTTTATGAAAGGTTTTTTTATTTGGTTCTCTATCACACCTGATTCAGTAAGGCTGACCAGGATTGATAAAGCAGAGAGAGATCTTTAAACTGTGCGTAATGCTTGCTTGTTTCCTGACCGAAGGATTGTTGATGGTGAAAGCTTAATATGTTATTATTTTTGGCTTGGTCACCATGTGTGATTCTTCTTTAAATAGCTGCTGTAATCTTGTGTATAGTGTATAGAATGCCGTTGTGCTGTTGCATTACAATGTCCTGAGTGTTCCTTACAGAGCCCTGGTCTCAAGCCCACTGAACACCTTTCGGTGAACTGGAAAGCTGGCCACATTTAATCTATCAATTGTAATAAAACTTGGAAACGTGTTTGTGATCCGAAATATAATTCCAATTCTAACATTCCTATTCCTTTCTTTACCATTAACACATCATATTAGGTCCATATTTGCAATAGTTATAGACATTTTTGACATAAGGCTTGGTTTAAACCCATTCATTTTAGATGCTCATTCAAAACAGGGTAATAATGACATATTACATGCTTCATCCTGATCACCATGCTGCACAGGGGCTACTTCGAGAACCAGATCTTGAGAAACTGCCAACAGGGTGTGTTCCAGTCTTGGCCATTAGGGGGCACCCTTGCTCTTAGCCACTTGAGTGTCTCCCAGGAATCCATCCCATTTTCAAAGCACATTTTTATTCCCTCTGCTTGCAATAATAATCCAGTTTTGAATCAGGCCAGCAAATTTCTAGGAATGTTCACACCAGTTCCATTTAACTGCTGTGTCGTCCCAGATATATCCCAATGCTATCTCTTGTATGTGTTCTGTGCTTGGTGTGTGTGGGTATATATCTGGGTTATATATGTTACTCTGCATGTATTGTCTGCATTGTCTTGTCTCCAACAGCCAGTAAAAAGCCGGGCGAGCCTCTGATCATATCTGACATAAAGAAAGGAAGCATGGCTCACAGGTATGAACAGATTTCTAGGTTTCTAAAGAATTCTGTTTAAAGAATTAACCCAGACATATGGTCCTAAGCAAGACAGAGCAAATTGTCCTCAAAAATCATTCTTGCCTCCTGTAGTGTCAGTTGATATTTCTCCATGAACGTTACCCTTTGACACTGAAATAGGCATCAGAGCTTAAAGTATTGTATAGTTGACAGACATTATTTAAGTAATATAGTAATTAATGTTTTTGTTCTCTACATCTCTACATCTTGATCATTTGCTTCTGAAAAAGACTTTAAATGGCAAATTGTGTCATGTGGCACTGTAGATTTGGGTCGACTTTCAGGTGGGTGAATGTTAAACACAACCAAGGAATGTTAGACTATACTTTTATAGTATAATATTACATTTAATCACCCTTGTTTAAAATTATAGTTCACAATGTTTTTCTCTGCTTGCTCCTTTTCTGCTGTAGAACAGGAACTTTGGAGCCTGGAGACAAGCTGCTGGCTATAGACAACATTCGACTGGAGAGCTGCTCAATGGAAGATGCGATGCAGATCCTTCAGCAGAGCGAAGACCTGGTCAAGCTCAAGATCCGCAAGGACGAGGACAACTCTGGTAAGTACACTGTAGATATGTGTACTTGATAGTTTGATGGTATGATAACTTTGCAGTGATTCCCAACAACCTCTGACTAATTCGAATAGAGCATTCAATAGCACTGTGCTATAAAGAAAGTAAAGTATGTAATGCAATGCCACTATCTATATCATGCTCCGAATATAAAAATATTAATATTTATTAGCGCTGTCAAAATGAATGCGTTAATAACACGTTAATGCGAATTTTTGACGGCACTAATTTTCTTAAAGCGCGATTAACGCAGTGTGTATTTCTGTTTGAACTTAAAAAAACAAAGATTATTAATTAATATAAAAGAGGCAAATTTTAAACATTCAACACAACACACATTTATTCACTACATTCTTTCTTTACTTCAATATTAAAAAAAATTTTTATTAATCACTAAAATCTTTTTTTACTGATGCTCAAATCAAGCACCAAAATCCGCCTTTATGCCCACATCCGGCAATTTAAACCACTTGATGACTGACGTAATTAAAACACTATATTTACTTTAAAACATTTACAAGAGTATTTTTTTATAGGCTGCACTGTCATCTGAAAATGTAAACATGCTTGTGTGTTTGAGCAACTGGTTCAGTGCAAATAAAGAGAAGTCATTGGAACCATTGGTTTTGCTATTTTCTTTTTTTTCCCCATGTGTCTACTAGACATATACAAGTACTTCAAAAAAATCATGTCTACCGTTTTTGAAACATGTCTGTGTTCTTTATGCTCTATGTTAAGGGTGGTTACAGTAATAATAATTGTACATTTTGCATGTTTAGAAGAAGTGAGCTGCCCTGTTGTGCAAAAATGTCAACATCCTTGTGTAAGTAAATTGCTCAGTGCAAAGAAAAGGAAGTAATGGAAACCTTGTATTTCTATGTTCTTTTTGTTCATGAAGTAAAGAAGAAGTCGTTTTTTGAAAAACATCGATGATCTTTGAAAAATGTCTAGTCTTCATCCTCTATGTTGAGTTTGGTTTTTACTAATAATAAACATACATTTGCATAAAGCATCTATATTTGCCTATGGTGATTAGTGTATTGAAAACCTGACGTATTATTTTAAGGTACATTTAGAACAGATACAAATGTGCAATTAATTTGCGATTAGTCGCGAGGTAACTCATGACAATCATGCGAGTAATCGCCATTGAGCGCCTTAATATTTATATATTCCCATATGTGTATTTTGATTTAAACCAGAACTTTTTTAAAAAAAAATTATTTTTATTAATTGTACCTCTCAGCGGTAACCTCTGACAATTGGCTTTATTTTTCAAAATATGAGCAAATTAGTACTGTAGTCTTATTCAAACCTTGATTACCCTAAACAGGCAGTTATTACGGACCCCCGAATATTCAAGGCAATGCCAACACACCAACAAAACATCTGAAACAAACAACAACAACAAAGAATAATTGAACCACCTCCTGTTCATATCTGTATTTGTTTCCAATGAAAACACATCTGACAAACGAAAAACATCTGTCCTGACAACTGATTTCATCTATGAAAGAAATCATGTCATGGTATTTTCACAAATATTTCGTCTGGAACATTGGCCTGTGTTTTTTTTCAGTATGGCTCAGTTTGAGAGCATGTGTGTTGGCAAAGCTTTAAAAAAATCTTAACACCATAGTATATTAAACATTAAACCCAACATGTGTTGCCCATATTGAGGCTTGGGCAAACATGCAGTATAAAACTCTGCCACCTGGTGTTGACATAGACTACAGAATAAAGATGAATCACTGATCATTACGTATTCCTGAACTGGAAGAGAACTTGACTGAAAGCAACATTGTAAACATTGTTATATTTGTCATATTTGACTCATAAATTTGTTATAAGTAGATGACCTGGGATCTGGGTTTCATTTCTCTGTTTTGAAATAGTTTGTGCTGACTTGCTGTGACCTGATCTTTAAATCTCGTGTTCTTTTGTGGTAAGATGCAAAAGCACAAAAAAAAGGAAGTAGATTTTATTATGATCTATTTTTTTTTTGTTGTTGTCAACTCAGGAATTGTAGATTTCAAACCACTTTTTAAAACATATATAAATTATACAGAGGGTTTATAGGACTGTGGTGAGACCTGCGATGTTGTATGGATTAGAGACAGTGGCATTAAGTAGAAGACAGGAGGTGGAGCTGGAGGTAGCAGAGCTGAAGATGTTGAGGGTTTCGTTGGGAGTGACGACGATGGACAAGATTAGAAATGAGTTTATTAGAGGGACGGCGCATGTAGGATGTTTTGGAGACAAGGTGAGGGAGGTGAGATTGAGATGGTTTGGACATGTGCAGAGGAGGGTCATGGGGTATATCGATAGAAGAATGCTGAGGACGGAGCCACCAGGAAGGAGGAAAAAAGGAAGGCCAAGGAGGAGGTTTATGGATGTGGTGAGGGAAGACATGCAGGTAGTTGGTGTGAAAGAGGCAGATGTAGAGGACAGGGGGGGTATGGAGATGGATGATCCTCTGTGGCGCCCCCTAATGGGAGCAGACGAAAGAAGAAGAAGAAGATAAATTATACAGAAGACTATGGTTCCAGTGGTATATAGTACAACATTTCTTGTACAGTAATAGTTTCTCTTGTTTTCATACTATATTGACAAAAGTGATAAGACTTTTCCAGCCATATGTGGGTGTTCCCCAAACTGTTATCTCAAAGTTGTATAGGATGCCTTTGGGTGTTGTAGCATGAAATTTTCTCTTCACTTAAACGAGTTTTACATAGTTTCAAGTGGAAGATCTTGAGTGGCCCACTATAGATCTCTGACCTCATTCCTACTGAGCACCTTTGTGATGAACTAACACCCTAGTGGCTGAATAAGCACAAATCATCCCAGAACAATAAGAGCAAATGAGGACTAAATGAGAAATCGGATGTTCCAATATCGCATCCGAATCCACAAACTTATGTCCAAATAGTGTAGATACCATACATTGAGTAACAGCCTGCATTTGCCTTGACGCTTCGTTTAGACCATTTAACTACCCATGGAGCATTGTGTTTCCCAACGGATCATTATTACTGACGCATCTCCTGCTAAACTTTGGAGCGCTCTGGACAGGTAAATGCAGAAAACGCTGCAGGATGAAAAAACAGTGAGGGGCGAGGAGAAGATTCAGGCCAAAGTTTGGGATCATTTCAAACAAAAACATTGTACACTGTACAGTGCGTTTACCTTTTTTTTTTTTTTTTTTGTAATTTAAAATTGATTTTTGAATTTTTATTTATAAAAAACAAACTTCTTATCTGATTACCAGATTAATCGAGTAAATATCTGTTAGAATACACAATTACTATAACTATAGCGGCAGCCCTATTTTTATTAAAGTAATCACACTTCTAGTTTACAGCTTTAAGCACTAACATAACACAGACTTCCGGACTAATTTGTTGCACCGTTTCTTCCTTTCACTGCAGATGAGCAGGAGACATCAGGCTCCATTATCTACACTGTGGAGTTGAAGCGCTATGGTGGGCCACTGGGTATTACCATCTCAGGCACAGAGGAGCCTTTTGACCCCATCGTCATCTCAGGCCTCACTAAAAGAGGTCTAGCTGAAAGGTGAGTCGGGGCAAAAATAAAACTCTGGAAAGACCCGTGAGGTTTATGATCTACGAGCTCAATTAACTTCCTTTTGTCCTGCAATTGCCAAAAGATAGAAGGTACATAAATTCTCCAGGTGAGTTTTATAGCTGTTGTTATATCTGCTATAAAATAATCACACTAGAATTTTATTAAACTTTATAAGTAAACTGATTGGAATGTTAAGACGGAAAACTGATTTAAGTTTGATCACTGGTTTTTAGTTCCAGATCACTATATTGTTTCACTGTTTCCACTATTGCTTTCATCTTTGTTTCTGGTGTTTGTTACTGCGATCAAAAAGTGGATCTTTTGTTTAAAAAGCAGCATATTGTCTTTTTTTTGTCATTCAGGCCATTATAGGCTCATGTAAATGTGAATAAATGAGTATTTCAGGAAAGAAATTTACATCAAGGCATTACAATCTAATCTCCAGATGGACATTTTTAGGATCTTATGATGAATATACAGTAGTTTATAGGACTGTGGTGAGACCTGAGATGTTGTATGGTTTAGAGACAGTGGCATTGAGTGAAAGACAGGAGGTGGAGCTGGAGGTAGCAGAGCTGAAGATGTTGAGGGTTTCGTTGGGAGTGACGACGATGGACAGGATTAGAAATGAGTTTATTAGAGGGACAGCACATGTAGGATGTTTTGGAGACAAGGTGAGGGAGGCGAGATTGAGATGGTTTGGACATGTGCAGAGGAGGGACATGGGGTATATCGGTAGGAGAATGCTGAGGATGGAGCCACCAGGTAGGAGGAAATGAGGAAGGCCAAGGAGGAGGTTCATGGATGTGGTGAAGGAAGACATGCAGGTAGTTGGTGTGAAAGAGGCAGATGTAGAGGACAGGGGGGTGTGGAGACGGATGATCCGCTGTGGCGACCCCTAATAGGAGCAGCCGAAAGAAGATGATGAATATACAGTAATTGGAAAGTTTGAATAAATAAATAACTACAAAGGTGTCTACAAATGATTCCTTGAACATCTTAGTCAATCACAATTTTCTTTTTGCTCTTGGCTACATCAGAATTATTCAAATATAAAAATTAAACCATGTGCAATTTGTTGTCTCTACATTATAAATTAATGTGTTGTGGTGACGACTGGCACAATGTAGATGTCACACATTTGGAATTATTCTGTTTTCAAGTGTTTTGTGGCTTTTTTTTTTTTTTATATATATAGAACGGGGGCTATTCATGTTGGAGATCGAATCCTTGCCATTAACAATGTGAGTCTGAAAGGCAAACCACTGAGTGAAGCCATCCACTTACTTCAAATGGCTGGTGAGAGCGTGACGCTAAAAATCAAAAAGCAGATCGATGGTAGGTTCTCACAACTCATTTCTGCTGGGTTCAATTATGGTAAAAAAAAAAAAAAAAGTTAAAATGGGTAGTTTGAGCCTTTGACACCGGATTTCTGGAATGTATACAGCATTCAGATTGCATGCAACTGTAATGTTGCTATTTTTTATAACAAATCTGAAAGAAAAATTATATTCTATATAGGATCCACACGTATATAAGACTCAAAATTCTGTGCTGACCAAATTATAATTTTTGTGTTAAAAGTTATTTATCTGCATGACGCTAGCTGCATTTAGAATGTACATGCTCTCACTTTAAAGAATATAATAAAACATATTTCTTGTATATGGCTGATTATAGACTGTATTTTGTAGCTGGGAATGACTGTAAGTGTAACATGTACATAAAAATCGATACAAAAATGTATAAAAGTTGACCTTAATCTATAAAAATATTTTTTTCTTTCCTTTTTATTGTTACAATATGTAAATCAATTTCCAAAATCTTATATACTAGAGTGAATTATTACATAAAAATGATGTATGGCAACATGTGATGAGAAAAAGAAATACATTTAACTGTAAAAACAATAGTTTTATTTTAGCATTTGAAATTTAAAGCACTGTTTTGCAGAATAGCAAATCAATTATCAATTGATCAATACATTTACTTATAATAATCGTTTTATGAATTTTAGCAGCAGATGAGAAGAAAAAGCACATTATAGAGCTCGATAACGAGCTCAGCGATAACGATGACTCGGAAATGACGGATTCTCAGAAGACTAGCAAGTACTCCGAGATCTATTCCACCACCATACCCAGCGTTGACTCGGCCATGGACTCATGGGATGGATCTACTATAGATGCTAGTTATGGGAGTCAAAGTAAGTTCAGAACAAGCACACACCCACCCACACACACACACAAAAACACCACAAGGATTTCCCTGCATAAAACTCCACATCCCTCATAGGTGGCTACATTCACCAAGTAGCAGGTATCGCTTTACATCCACATGAGTGGCGCAGTGCTAAGAACAGGAACAGCACCCCCCCTCCTAGCCACCGCAAGAACTACCTGCTGAGTGACGGAGATTTTAGTGAGGAAGAGTGGGACAAGCATGCTGGGTAAGATTCAATCCACACACATGAAGAGCTCTGGATTCGAGGAGGATGGAATACAGCAATCTAAATGTGTAAATGTTCGTTACTATGTTTGTTACCTTGATGAGTTATTTTATTTTCAGTACAGTATAATTGTATAAAATAAGAACAAAATTCTGGATACAGATCAACCCCCTGAGAGGAACCAGACTCGAGAGAACCTGTTCTCTCCTTGGTTGATACTGGATAGTGGGATTCTAAAAAAAAAATCCCTTCTAAAAGTGTATGTGATCAAACAGTCCTGACTATTCATTATGAGCATCACAGTGTTTATGAATACAGCAGCAGTTCTGAAGTACAATCCACAGTATAAAGGTGAGAATATCCTCTGAAGCAAGTGTGAGATTTTTTTTTTGTGCAGTGTGAATCTTTTGGGACCTTCCAGAACAGTAGAAAGATCTGGAGGGTGAGAAAAGATCACAGGCATAGAAGTAAGTCAGGATCAGGAACTGGCATGACATCAAGAAAAGGAACAGAGTGTAAGGTGTGGTCTTTTGGTATAGTGGTTTAAAAAGGTATACTCTGTGGGAGAGTGCAAGCAAGGACTTACTAAGTAAATAAAAGTCAGAGCCAGAACACAACACAGGCATGGGGGCAGTGCAGGACAATAAGCCTGGGTACACTTTGCATAAAAAAAATACAAACTTTTATTAAAAAGAAAATCTAAAGAAATGTGCTGCCATGTCAAGAAGTAGGTTTGAAAGTGTGCAGGTTTGCTAATATGAATGTCTTATATGCTGCGTAAAATATACAGCACGTATGCAATGTGCCAGGATACGTCTGATAGTATGCTAGTATATAATATACAGTGCCTTGCGAAAGTATTCGGCCCCCTTGAACTTTGCGACCTTTTGCCACATTTCAGGCTTCAAACATAAAGATATAAAACTGTAATCTTTTGTGAAGAATCAACAACAAGTGGGACACAATCATGAAGTGGAACGAAATTTATTGGATATCTCAAACTTTTTTAACAAATAAAAAACTGAAAAATTGGGCGTGCAAAATTATTCAGCCCCCTTACTTTCAGTGCAGCAAACTCTCTCCAGAAGTTCAGTGAGGATCTCTGAATGATCCAATGTTGACCTAAATGACTAATGATGATAAATAGAATCCACCTGTGTGTAATCAAGTCTCCGTATAAATGCACCTGCACTGTGATAGTCTCAGAGGTCCGTTTAAAGCGCAGAGAGCATCATGAAGAACAAGGAACACACCAGGCAGGTCCGAGATACTGTTGTGGAGAAGTTTAAAGCCGGATTTGGATACAAAAAGATTTCCCAAGCTTTAAACATCCCAAGGAGCACTGTGCAAGCGATAATATTGAAATGGAAGGAGTATCAGACCACTGCAAATCTACCAAGACCTGGCCGTCCCTCTAAACTTTCAGCTCATACAAGGAGAAGACTGATCAGAGATGCAGCCAAGAGGCCCATGATCACTCTGGATGAACTGCAGAGATCTACAGCTGAGGTGGGAGACTCTGTCCATAGGACAACAATCAGTCGTATACTGCACAAATCTGGCCTTTATGGAAGAGTGGCAAGAAGAAAGCCATTACTTAAAGATATCCATAAAAAGTGTCGTTTAAAGTTTGCCACAAGCCACCTGGGAGACACACCAAACATGTGGAAGAAGGTGCTCTGGTCAGATGAAACCAAAATCGAACTTTTTGGCAACAATGCAAAACGTTATGTTTGGCGTAAACGCAACACAGCTCATCACCCTGAACACACCATCCCCACTGTCAAACATGGTGGTGGCAGCATCATGGTTTGGGCCTGCTTTTCTTCAGCAGGGACAGGGAAGATGGTTAAAATTGATGGGAAGATGGATGGAGCCAAATACAGGACCATTCTGGAAGAAAACCTGATGGAGTCTGCAAAAGACCTGAGACTGGGACGGAGATTTGTCTTCCAACAAGACAATGATCCAAAACATAAAGCAAAATCTACAATGGAATGGTTCACAAATAAACATATCCAGGTGTTAGAATGGCCAAGTCAAAGTCCAGACCTGAATCCAATCGAGAATCTGTGGAAAGAACTGAAAACTGCTGTTCACAAATGCTCTCCATCCAACCTCACTGAGCTCGAGCTGTTTTGCAAGGAGGAATGGGCAAAGATTTCAGTCTCTCGATGTGCAAAACTGATAGAGACATACCCCAAGCGACTTACAGCTGTAATCGCAGCAAAAGGTGGCGCTACAAAGTATTAACTTAAGGGGGCTGAATAATTTTGCACGCCCAATTTTTCAGTTTTTTATTTGTTAAAAAAGTTTGAAATATCCAATAAATTTCGTTCCACTTCATGATTGTGTCCCACTTGTTGTTGATTCTTCACAAAAAATTACAGTTTTATATCTTTATGTTTGAAGCCTGAAATGTGGCAAAAGGTCGCAAGGTTCAAGGGGGCCGAATACTTCCGCAAGGCACTGTATGCTACTATTAAAAGCGTATGGAATTGTGGGAGTTTATAAGAAGTGCTAGTGTGCAAAAGTGGCATTATGCTAGTTTGCAAGTGTGCAAAAGTACTGTATTGCAATTACTATGTAACTGTGAATGGGTGAAAGTAATTTAGGATGCAAGGCTATAATTAATCTAGTGGGGGAAAATATCTCTAGTGAATGAATCATGTGAAAGGAATCAATTCTGCCACCTTCGATCATCTACAGTGAAAATGTATAAATCTGAAATAGTTTTTACTAGAATTAAAGCCTTTCTCATGCTAGATTTGGCTTTGTACCAAAAGCACATACTAAATTCTGGAAGATTCAGATTGTCTAAGAGGGTGGAAAAGTACTAAATGAAGTAATTGATAATGATGCAATCAGTTACTACCATTAGCTTGTTTTCCTGTTTTGCTTCCTCCCACTCATTTTTTCCTGATCAATTTAGCAGCTTGCTCAACACTAAAGTTAAAAACATTCTTGGGGATGTTGTTGTTACACTTATCCCCTCTGGTCAAGCCTTCATCCCTCACAGACTGCTTTTTTTGGGCTCTGTGATACTAAGAATAGTGTTAATCTGAGTATGCCAAGTCCTGCTTCATGACTCATGCTAATTACTGCTGCAGATTTGCCAGCCAGACTCCTGCAGATGGCATCATGCTGGACCACGAGGACAACTTCTGGTGCCAGGCCTTGGAGGACTTGGAGACGTGTGGGCAGTCAGAACTCCTCCGTGAGATCGAGGTAAACTGGATAGAGATGAACTCATCATCTGAGCATTTCCACACTTGGGCTCTAAATGAAAGGCAGCCATGGCCTGGCACAGAATGACAGAATGTTTCTTTCAAAGTGTGATACAAATAATAATAGATTCAAGGTTGACTGTTATGGATTATTTCTCGAAATAAATCAATATGCCATAAATAGTACAGAATACATTATTTGTCTTATGAATCATATGGGGTTTTGAAATACAAGATCCTTAAATATAATAGCAAAAAGTGTGATTATATATATTCCGCTGATTTTATTAGTCTCAGCATAGAACTTGTCCATAACACTTGTTTGTCTGATAAATCAGAACCATCACCACCCATTAAATGTTCACACAAATGTATAATAATAACCAGTGTTGTGCCAGTTACTAAAAAATAGTAACTAGTTACAGTTACTCGTTACTTCATTCAAAAAGTAACTCAGTTACTTTGTTGATTATTTACACCAAAAGGTAATGCGTTACTGTTAAAAGTAACTTTTTAGTTACTTTTTTAAAGAACGTTCTTTAATGTTCCCATTAATGCCCTTTTATTTGCGTTATGGTCTATACAAACACAAAACTGACTTAAACACAAAGTCATTTTTAAACACTATTTTATTTAAGTCAGACCAGCACACACTGAATATATCACAAGGATTTCTGAAATAAATAACAAATCACAATCAAAAACTAAAGTGGCTTCTGCATAATAAAAGCTGTTGTGTTGAGCTCTTAAACATGTTCCTTTCACAGATTAAGTATGAAAACTATCAACAATGTAGAACAGAACACCAGGTTAGCTTCTAGCTTCTAGCTTCGTCGAGGCATGGAGTTCCTGGAGGAGCTTCGACAGATTGGAGTTGCTGTTTATCGCAGTAGATACGAGCTTCGAACCAGAAAGACACAGCTTACATTTAACTAAAAAGTTTTTGTCTTTATGCTCAACTAAAGTGAAATAATGAGCATATTTCCACTTTGAGAAACTCGTCTTGCTCTCGCCTCGACTCGCCATTACTGCCGCACAGACCTGAATAAACGGAAACACGGCCACAGTGCGTCTTCTTCGTGTTTACAGTGGTTCATCCACCAATCCTACAATACGTCTCTGTTGTAAACAGGTTAGACTGTAGGCTACACTTCAGCCCAAATTCATTCATTTAAAAAAGTAACGGGTAACGCACCATACGGTAACGGAGTTACTTTATTTTTAAAAGTAACACGTTACAGTATTAGTTACTGTCAAAAGTAACTTCGTTACAGTAACGCGTTACTGCCCAACACTGATAATAAGTAAATGTTTGATTGTGTATCACATCATTAATGTAGGCAAATAGTCATTACACAGAGAAAAAGAAAAGTAATTCACAAAGTGTATGTTGATTGTTGGAGCCATGAAGAAAGAATAAGACGGGTGCTTTATAGCACAGTGAAATTCTTTCTTCGAAGTTAGGAGCTGGGGTTAGAGCGCAGGTTTAGACATGATACAACTCCCCTCGGGCACTAAGGGCTAAGGGCCTTGCTCAGGTGGCCCCAAGAGTGGCAGCTTGACAATCCTAGGGCTGGAACCCTGACCTTCTGATCAGTAACCTGAGCAGTAAAGAGCCTTAACCGCCGAGCTACCACCTCCCCTCGCATCCAATGGGAAATATGCTGTTTGCACATTTATTTCATGCACCAAATTGTTCGTTTTTTTATTTCCTTCCGTCTTGAGAAGACAAGTTGACTTTCCACCTGTGCGGGTGGAAGTGTTGGGCTGAATCAACAGGTAAAGCATGTTTATGCACATATATGGAAAGTGTTTCTAGCAAAACAGAGTTTGTTTGTAAAGGTCAGTTATCAGTCATGGGAAAGTCTTTCTGAGGACTTTGTTTTTTTGAATAATGAAACAAGTTGCATTTTTTAATTCGTTATTTTTTTTTTTTACTTTAAGACAAAGTAAAGGGTGCGGCCATTGTGGGAACAATGTTTATGGTTGTCATTATGTAAGTGATAAGAGGAACTACTGTGTCACTATGCTAAAGGTAACTGATAAAAACTTCAAAAGTCATGTTCTTTATTAGTGGTATAAGAGGAAATTAAAAGGCATCACATTAAGTTTCACTCTAAAACAATGATATAACAAGACATTGCTTCAAATTGGAGCAAATAAGTGCTTTTTTGACACTAGTATAAATAAAGAAATGACCAAACACAAATAATATTGCTTTTCTTTAGTAACACACATTGAAAACCAAAACCTGACCTGCTTGTTCTCTTAGTATTTTACAATAATCAGCTTTTCTGAATGTCTGAATGGGATCCGTTGCATTTCATTTTCATCAGTTTGTAGCAGAAGAGCCTAAGGTAGGAAAGGACATTTTATAAAAACATGAAAAACAAAATCAAAAAATATACAGCTAGGGCTTTCACACATTGCATTCAAAAGGGATTCAAACCTCTGGGTTTTTTTTTTTTCACATTTTGTTATGCATGAAACACACCGAGTTTTCTCTACCAGCTTCTGCTTCAGCAGTGAGGAATACGTGAGCAATTCTTTACCCCTTCATGCTTCCACTCATTCCAGGCATGTGCCCCAGAATCTGCAGTGGCCAGTAAAGCCTTTTTGATAGTAAGGCTAAAATGATAGACAAGATATTACATTATAAATGTGAAATACTTTTCATCCCGGTTTGCTGCTGCAAAAATGGTTGAGTGCCCTGCTGTCCCCAGAATATGATGAAAGGGACTGACCCTGACAAACGTCTTCTTTCCCTCCAGAGCTGCTTGATGGCTGCTTGACTCTCTATGGCTATGAATGGTCATAAGATCCAACAAATGTGTGATGTGGGGAATTTGGAGGACAAGGCAACACCTTGTTGTTGTGCTCCTCAAACCATTCCCAAACCATTTTTACTTTGCGCAATATCCTGCTGAAAGAGGCCACAGCCATCAAGGAATATTGTTTCCATTAAAAAAGGTGTGCATGGTCTGCAACAATGCTTAGGTACATGGAACGTGTCAGATGGATGGCCTGACCCAAGGTTTCCCCAGAAAAAAAATTGCCCAAAGCATCACACTGCCTCTGTCAGCTTGCTTTCTTCCCCTAGTGCATCCTGGTGACATGTGTTCCCAGGTAAGGTAATAGACTGCACTGCTGAAAAACTTGGCACTGCATGGTGCTTGCTGTGATCATACACTTGACTTCTGTTCAGCTTTTAGCTGTGATATAATTTAAAATTGTGGAACTGAATTTGAATAATGTGGAGAAGTGCAACACCTAGTCATTTTTTTTTTTTAATACCAGTGTTGTACTCAACTCTGTTACACTCAACTACAATTAAGTCCACATAAATGGGCAGAAAATAAAAATAAAAGTCACTAAATGTAATTATAACTCCAAAATGGTTCTTCACTTAGATACTGGATCTGAACTTATCAGTCAGGTTAATGAAATTTTATGTGTATAGCGCTTTTAACAATGGACATTGTCCCAAAGAAGCTATACAGAAATAAATAGGTTATGATTAGTCCCTATAAGTGAGCAATCCAGTGCCAAGGAAAACTCCCTGAGATGGTGTGAGAAAGAAACCTTGAGAGGAACCATAACAAAAAATATATACAAAAAAAAAAATCATCATTATCTGGGTGACAGAACATCCATACATTTTTGATGAGGTTCAGTGATGGATACCTGAATGCAAAACTGTTCATGGCAATTGCAGCCCTTGGTCATTGTAGCAAATTGTAATGGTACTACAATCAAAACAATCTTCATTGTTTTTGGGGATACCCTTGACAGATAGAGAAAGATAGAAAGAGAGAGAGGGTGACAGGTAGAGAGAGAGAAACATATAAACCATATAGTACAGTCAGTATGCACAGTGACATCAGCCCCAGCGGGTCAAGTGTCCTCTATCACCTTGCACCTATGTCTTGTTTTCACGATTAGTTCGGGTTCATGTTTTTTTGGTTATCTGGCTGCACTTCATTTAAGTGTGCAGTGTGCAATTGCAATGCTTTCTATTACCTTTTATTATGGCGTTAAACGTGTTTCCAGGCTAACCCAGTTACACCACTCCGTACACCGTAAAGTGTGCAAATAAATTTCAGAGAACCAAATAAAGGCAAGATGGATCGCTCTAGTACATTTGAATTAGCGCTACATGATGAATAACGTTGTTGTGCTCACCTTGGTGAAGCCGGAAAAGAAAACAAAGAATGAAACGAACAGCTGTAAATCATACTTTTTTTTTGCATAGCTGCCCTATACGTTCATGCAAACGTGCAAATTAAACCGTCCAAAACCATCTTCAACGTTCAGCAATTTAACCCTTTAGGGTAACCTCATGGATCTTTAGGCTGTTAATACAAAAACTACTACATTGTACAAAACAACGTAGACAGACTCCACATATATTTCAGATCTTTTCTGCATGTCAGAGGATTACAAATCTCAGTGGGGGAATTGCTGTGGTTTCTGGGGATAACTTCCCTAGTTGTCTCAACATGATGTTGTCACTGTATTTACTCCAGATTATATTTACTGTACCCTGTATTATATTGTCTATCTACAGCAATTTAGACAAACCTCAAAAGATTGGTAGAGTTTGTGAATAGAATACTGATTGGAAGTACAACAGGCTGTGGCAGTCAAAAGACGATTTGTGTGTCTGAATGGAAACTATTGTTATTATCTTGGCTTCAGAGATGCACTTTTGAAAAAGAAAAACTGATTTAAAGTAAACACCGAACTCCACACATTTACAAGAAACACATTTAGATGCACAATTTCCTATTTCCTGTATATTCTGAGTGACATGTTTTTTTAATTGTTGTAGTTTCTGATTTGTTTTTGTTTTTATTTTGGTTAACGATTTGTCACTAAGGTTTCTAACTTATTTTGTTTTGCACTTCTTGTCCATTGTAATTATTATAATTGAGATTACTGTAAGTTGTTGTGGATCGTGGGTGACACTTTCCTTACTGCATTAATTAACATTAACAAACTATAGAGTTACATTACATAAGCAGCATTACATAAGCAAGAGTGCTGTTGCAAGTGCTGAATATCTGCCCGGCTGTGATTCAGCCGTAGGCATGAGGCCACGTGCTGAATGCAGCAGGAACAGCAATCAAAGTAACAAGTAGCTGATATTTCTGTCACAATATGGCCAAGTATTTTGATTATTCTTGCAGTTTGATCCTAAGACAACACAGCTAGATGGTGTTTGCATGTTGCCATGTTAAGCAAAGAGTGAAGGACAGCCAGGAACATTTGAATGATTCTATCACTTAATTTATCTGTTTGCTACATACAAATTAAGTGATCGAAACATTCAAATGTACCCATGCAATTATACTTAATATCAGCACTAGAAGATCATTGTGTTTACAGTCAAACAAGTGGATGGAACTAACCCTTGAATAATACACCATTATTAATGTTTATAAGGTTATTTAATACATGCATGTTTAGATGTGAAAGAAATACACATTGCTATACTAAAGTATATTCAGCCGATGACTACGTAAATAAGCCAATTCCACATAAATAAAAAGTAAATAAATAATATAACTGTTAAAATGTTACTAAATGTCATGATAATGACAGTGGGTTGCAGAACAATATTACCCATCAGCCCCAATCTGGGCTTTAGATTTTAGTTTGTATGGCTGCATCCAAGCCCTAGAGAAATCCCTGTCAATGTTTATAGATAAATGGTCTCCATTAAAACGCCCAAAAAATTGGCTTAAGCCTCAGTCCTGAAATTGACTAGTTAAAAATATGACATTGTTATTTGACATGTTTCTTTATACTTGTTGGTTCATATGATGAAAAAAGCATAATATTAAGCATTTAATTATCTTAGCAACAAATCTTTGTCTAGGTAATTAGCCTGATTAAACAAATATTTGTTTTCTTTTGCTGCAGAGAACTGTCTAGGAGGCCGAAACAGGGAACATTTATTTTATAATCTTCTAGTAAAGGTAAAATATGTAAAAATAGGTAATATATGATGATTAAAATGTTGGCATCTGGGTTCACACAATTTTTCATCTGCTCGTCAACTGCTTTAAGCTCATCAACATTGAATAGAACAACACTGACTCTTCTTTCTGTAAAAGCTGTCAGCATGTTTACCTACAAACATTTAAAGAAATCACACACTTTTTTGCCCAGGAATATATGCTGTACAGTTATAATGCTCATGTTTTGTTTATGACAACTAACTACACTATATGGACAACCATATACAGTATGTGGTTCTTCCCCAAACTGTCACCACAAAGCTGGAGGAACACAAATCTATATGATGTCTTTGGATTAGTATTAAATTTAGCATCAATTTTCTCTTTAATTGAACTAGAAGATCCAAACCTGCCCCAGCATGACAATGCCCAAGCACTGTTAAGTTATGGTTTACATGGGTTTAAGTGGAAAATCCTGAGTGGCCTGCTATAGAGCTTTGACCTCAACCATATTGAACACCTTTGGGATAAATTGAAATCTTGCCGCACCCCAGCCTCTTTATCTGGACATAACTTTACTAACACCTTTTTGAGCACAAATCTTCAGAACCACATTCCAAAATCTGAATGAACATCATCTCAGAAAAGTGGAGGTTAATATAAGAGCAAATGGGGACTAAATGTGGAATAGATGAGGTTTCCACAAACGTTTGTATATATGGTGTTGCTCTGTTTTTACAAATAGGTTTTACACTTAACAGAACTAATGCACATTGTACTGTATGCAATGTAAACATGGCTCAAGATAGAAGGTGGTAACATTAGTAGTTCAAATACTAGCATTGTGCAAGGTCACAAAATACAATTGAATAAATATGTAGTAAATAATACCAGTAAGTAAATAATGATCAATGTTCTGAATGATATCGTGAGCTCCACCCTCATAGTTCTTCATCCACATAAAAACATTGGAAACTAAAAGGATTTTTACATCTACAGCCCAGGAATAGGTTTTCTCTGAAGGATACAACGCTACAAAATGTCCTCAGTATTGCCTGTATTTGTTCCAATTGTTGTACTGAAAGAGCCTAATATGGTATATGTTATACTTATTTGTTTTCAGTGTTCGGTTCTAACAGTTCATAAATGATTCATGGTTACTGGTGTTTATGATCAACATTAGTCTGATAAGAAGGCTATGAAGGATCTATTTATTATTTTGATCTGCCTGATTAGAGTGGACTATGTGCTACTGTTGTTGAGCACTCTGGAAATGAAATTAATAATAGTCAGAAGAGAAAGAATGTTTCATCTGAGCTCTGAGGCTCAGAGAATGTTTGTGGACAAAAATTTAAACGTTTCAATTAGAACATCGGCAACTCAAGTATAAAGTCTTCTTCTTTCAGCTTCTCCCATTATGTAGCATTATTCTCTCCATTCCAAACAACATAATCTTCAGTGAAAGAACTTTCGAGGCAGTTCATGGATTTAAAATGCAGTACTTTGGTTATCAACGCTCACAAAACAGTAGAATATAACGTTCATTGTGCCGAGTCAAAGGACATTTCTCCAAATTATGATAAGGTTGTAATGGGTTAAGAGTTTCCAGTAGGTAATGTTCCAAGGAAGGGAGAAAAATGGTGCTTCTGAAAAAGCTAATAAATGACATCTTCATTGCTTTCCAGTTAAGTTTGATTAAATTGCATTAGATCATTTCTAAATGAACTCTTGGCAGCCAATTAGAGTTCCATACAGAACTCCCTATTGAAAGTTGATGAGCTGATTTAGCAGTAATCACTGCTTGGCTCTTTTCCTTTTACTCAGGCCTCCATAATGACTGGCAGCACTGTAAGTTTGGGAGTAGAGAGCACCAAGTCTCACAGCGAATCAGGGAGCCAGGCCAACATCAGCCCTCTGCGAAAGAGCGCTCATCTTCGCAATGAGGCCAAGAGTAAGAGCACGCTACGCATGTCAGAGAAGACCTGGGAATCGAGGAGGATTAAGGAGGAGATGCAAGAAATCCTGTCGCCCACCCCTCTAGAGCTGCACAAGGTCAGTGTGTATCACACAACTTTCACACAGCTCTGCTGTATGAATATAAATCTATAATTATAAGGGTGTAGTTAAGATTTTGGATTTCTAATAAGAAGGCCATTAGTTAAAATCCCAACACTGCCAAGCTGCCACTGCTAAACCCTTAAACAGGGCTCTTAACCCTCAAATGCTCAGTTGTATAAATGAGATAATTGTAAGTTATATATGATAGTTGACTGCCAAATGCTGTAAATGTAAAGGATAGAAATGTGTGAGTACATGATTATGAATGAACAGATAATGCATTCTATAAATGTATACTTCTACATACATATTGCACAAACACAAAGTAAGCCTTTCACTTTCAGAGTGTTCATTCATTCATCCTGGTCAGGAGTCCAGTGGTTAAAAAAAAGCTTTTAGTTCTAGTTGTTTTTTTTGTATAAATATAAAATCAATTAAATCTATCAAATTTTATTATACAGCCAAGGATTAACAATAAGGTACGTACAATTTTAAGAAAGGAAGGAAGGAAAGATTGAAAATAATGGATAATTAATAATAATAACGATGGAAGAATAAAGAAATAGCTTAAATAATGAATGAATGAATGAACAATCCCACTTTGGGTTTAAAGCCAGTTTTAGATTTTGGCATTTAATATCTAGCAATAAACAGAAAAACAGCTGCGTTATTTAGACTGTACAAAAGGCTCAGAATCCTGCTTTTAGAACAGAATCACATTTTCAAATCATGCAACATGGAACAAAAATGGATCTTATTGACCTTTCTTAGGTGACGGTGATTAAGGATCCAGAAAGAGATGATTTTGGCTTCAGTGTGTCAGATGGTTTCTTGGAGAAAGGCGTCTACGTGAACGTGATCCGGCCCGAGGGTCCAGCAGACCGTGCAGGACTCAGGCCGTATGATAGGATCCTCCAGGTTTTTTCACATCTTTCACATCTTACTACACGCTTCTGCATGTCTGTTCTTTTTCTTAACGTATGCAGGTTGCTAAAAAGTATGCTTTTGAAATCCAATGTGTATTTCAAGAAGCTGGAGTAGTACTGGCTCCCACTGAAATCTGGTTTGCCAGCAAGGGGTGTTTATTGCTGAAGATATTTATAATGTTTGTCATAACAGAGATGCATCTTTTTTTCATTTTCAGGCTTCACTTCTAATCGGTGAATAAATGATATGTACATGTGGATAAATAGGAATCAGGACAGCATAAGTGGACATGGAAACATTCGGTTTATATGAGACACACAGCACTTTTATAGCAAATTTGATCTACTAACCAATTGCAAATATAATTGGTCAGAACTTGTTGACGAGTTGAGAACTTGTTTAGTGCTTATGAGCGGACTCTCCAGTATCAGTGGCAACTGTAAAATCATAAAGCTGTAAATTATGTTTTCTGTCATTAAAAAGTAGAAGTCTTTAGGACAGTGAGTGTTAAATAGAGTGTAGCTGGTGAGGGAACTCTAGTTTAGAGTGGATCTTACAGTATGTACTGTGAACATAAAATGTCTACTTCTGTTAAAATTGCTGATCTGTCAAATTGCAAGCCTCTGAGCACAGCCCTATTCAACTTTATAATAGGATTTGGATCTGGGTTCTGACTGAGACATTCTGAAATGCTGAAATTGTTCCTTTATTGACATGGATTTGTTTTGGATCATCATCAGGTTATTAAATCAAAAAGTGTTTAGCTGTCTAAAAGAGGTTTGCAGGTTTTATGGTAAAATAGATTATGCATAGTTTCCCATATCTTGACTCGATTATCAATCCCAGCTGAAGAGGAGCTGCAGTACGGTGTTCTTTGGGCGATAAGATGTCTTGAATTTGCACCTTAAATGTTCTATTTTGGTTTCATCAGACCATAAATCATTTTGCCACATGGTTTTGAGAAGATTTAGGTAAGATTGATTTTTTTCTTTCATGACAAAGAACTCCTGTCTAGCCAAAGTTCTACTTAGACCAGACATGTAGTTTTACTTTGGTGTCCAATTTTCTCCACTTGCTACAAACAGCCTTCATGTGTTTAGAAATTTTTTTGGTACCCTGTCTCCTGAACGAAAGCGTTCAACAATCCTGTGTTTGCTTTATTATAATAGGACATTTTGCAGACTTTCCACAACATTAAACATATAAAGCCAATGAGGAAAGCATGGCATGCTGAAATAAATAACATTTTTAGCAGTTGCAAAAAGTGTTGTGGTTATAGAAGTTCCATGAAACAGAGAGTATATATTGTTTTTGTTGCATTCCCAGGTCAATCATGTGCGAACACGAGATTTTGACTGCTGCTTAGCCGTGCCTCTTATCACAGAAGCTGGAGATAAACTGGAACTGGTTATTAGCAGGAACCCATTAGCTCAGCCTGGTGTTGCTCAGCCACTTGACTGCCATTCACTCTCAGCTCCTTTAACTCACAGCCGAGAGCACAGCAACAGCACCATGGACCTGTGACAGCACACATACCTGGGGATCATAATCTGGAAGGACCACCAGGAAGTGCTGGACATGCCATTCAACAAGATCTGAATCCTGCATCATAGGTTGAACAAATTGGATTTTGTTTTTTAGTTAAACCATAAGCAATGGATCTGTGTTCGTTGTTTATTTTTATTTTTTCTTCAATACTGAACTGTGATTATAGTTAAACAGGAAGTGTGAACACGCTACTAGACCCTGTCCAACACTTACAGAGTTTTCTTGTTTTCACTTTAAACAAAGAGCTGCTTCTTGTCAAGCAGCATCAGAAAGGAAATGATCCTGGATCAAGGTCAAATGTTACGCCATTGTGTATGGTGTACACATTTACAGTCTTTTTTTATGATGTCTTACTTCAGAAAAAAACACACCATTTATAACATTTTCATAAAAACCTGTGTTTTTCAAGCCAGAGGGTGTCACCATGAGTACTTTGGTTAAGCAAAATAAAAAAAAAATTGTTTTGGGAATGCCAGGCCAAACAGCCCTAGAACTGGCCCTGCTTAGTCACATGCTCAGTCAGTCTCTCTCTCACACACACTTTATTGCTGTGATTCATTTTACTGCACAATTATACACTAAAGAAGATGAAAACAAAAAATAATTCACAAAATGAGTGCTTGCTGCAGTCAGCAGTAGAAATTGACACCTAAGAACCGTGACAGGACACAATATTGACACTCTTTTATTTGACAAAGGCAGTACAGCCTTTACGTTTTGTTTGTAAAGAAAGACAGTCATCTCTAACCTCACACAACCTCCTCAAGCAGTCATGTGAAGGCAAAAAAAAAACCCACAACCCTCTTATACTCAACAAACAGTCATAAAACCTGTATTCAGCAAAAAGAAAAATGGACTTTGCACATACACACACGCATGCCAAGCCATGCCAGTGTTTGCGCTCAGATTTGATTCTTGGAATGGTTTTATGATCGCTTTTATACGGTTCTATAATTCTGTTCTCCCACTTAAACTTTTCCACAATTTTATGCGGTGTTACAATCTAGAATTAAAGTAAACATACCTGGACTTTTTTTTTTTATTTTATTTACACAACTTTATTTAAAAAAACAATATTAAGACACAAATTGTAACACATCTTCTTGATTAAACTAACTTTGTTTCCATTTGCCATGCAAATTGTGCTTGGGATTTAATTAGGCCATTAGAACATATTTAGAAGGTTCTGGATTTTAACCTTTTCGAGTCTTGATTTGGCTTTGAGTGTCTTTGCTCTGTGCCCTTTTGGCCAGTGAACCTCCAACCCAGTTTCATGGGTTGCCCTGCATTTGACTCCATCCATCTAGTCCATCTATCAATTATTGCTAATATATGCGTTGTTTCCCAATCCCTCGTGATAAAAAGCCTCTCTACAATATGATGCTACCACCCCAGTGCTTCAAATTGAACATGTTTTGGCCTCACTCTGAAGAGCACCGTTTGGTTTTCCCCAACACAGCGCTTTGTGTCAAGACCTAGAAGTTCAGATTTGCTCTCATCATTGTCTCATCAGAGTCTCCATTCCAAAATAGGAGCTAATATGGATTACCAATCTTCCATAAAGTTGAACTTTGTGCACTGTTCAGGTTGTGGCTGATTTGTGAACAGCTTTTACACTCTGTGAATTCTTAACCCCTTAGTTGCTTTTCAGACTAATTCCATCTTTATTTGGTCACTGAATATTGGTGGATTGGTGTACCAATGGGTATAATGGATATAATAGATAAAAATGTCCAGGACTTGGTACTTGATATGTCCTTGGTATTCTTGATTAGGTTTGTTTATATTCAGTCTTTCAAAAACTCTGGCCTTCTAGGAACAGATTTTTGTTTTTATCCCATTTAAATTATTACATGATAACTGATGACAACTGGTTGTACCAGAACTTATTTGGGGATTTTCCAAAAATAGGATAAATACTCCTACATTTTTCGTAACAAAACAATTTTGCAAACTATATAAACCTACTTCAATATTATGAGCTCTCTCCTATAAATTCATGACAATTCCAAATAAATCCATTCGAGTTTCAGGTTGTAATACTGTAACCATTACAATGCATCTACACCATTTGCCACGTGTGTTTAGGACTCAAGGGCACATTTCTTCCTTTCACAATGGGCTTTATGAGCAGGCCATGATATAGCAAATGCTGAAGCTTGCCAAATATTTTAGACATTATGTCCAAGTTATTTTCATCTCACCTTTTTGAAAAGGTCTCATAAATCTGAGTGTAGGCAAGTGACATTTAGAAAGATTAAACCTCAGGGTTTAGACTGAATGGGATTTGGTTCTATGTTGTCTATAAAGAAAGTCAGACAATGCTAAATGGTTTGGTGTAGAGGTAAAAAAAGGATTAAGATTTAGCAGCGTGTGCATAAAAAAAAAATCTTTCTATTCCATACACCAACCTTTAGTTTGAGAAAAATAAAATTGGAAGATTACACAAAAGATCCAAGAAGCCAAATGCATTTTGGGCAGAACTTCTATACTGCTCATTTGCCCATACAATCATGCCATTCCTTATGTGAACTGAATGTAGACTCTTAAATTACTCCTGTTGCCATAACGGTTTATTTTCTGAGTATTCGTTGGAATTGTTTCCTGCTTTCTATTGCAGTACTAATGAGCATCCTGGAAAGCACAAGCGAGATCTATTTCTAATAAAACTGAAAGCACTCATTGTTCTCAGAGGCTCTAGTGAATTCACATTGGAACAATCCTTTGCTCTGTTCTCTACTGTCCCACCCGATGTCACTCCCTCATTTGCTCTTAAAAAATATTGTTGATGGGCGAGGTTTCATCTTCACATACATTCACAACTAAAGAGCCTCATATTTAAAAAAAAATGCCTTGTTTTGCTAAGGCTTTACTAAGACCACTGTTTAGACATCATTTTAACCTTTTCTCACTTTGGTAGTGTTTTCATGTAAGTATTACGTGTGATGTTTGTTCCCAAAACCCAAATAAAAGGGGAAAAAATGAAAATACATTTTATACATGCAATATTTAAGCCCCAAAGGGAGGCTTTGAAAATTTTACAAAAGCTTTATAAAGCTCTAATTGTGTTCATCCCTATGCATTTTTTGGATTCTGAATTAATGTATGCATTGCTATTGTGTATTTTTAAAGTGTGTAATATTGAAAGTTCTATTCTCTGTATAGTATTTTTATATGAGCCTCTCCCCCATTGTTCCTCTGAGTGGAGTTCCAAGCACAATGGTTAAAGAGAATTGAAATCCGGGTTTATTTTGGTTTGGATGCATACGTATGATAATATTCCTTGTCAAAGACTGTGCTGGTGACACCATTTTTAATGAAATTAATAAATAAAAAAAGAGTCATAACTATGTCCATTACTCGTTATATTCATTTACATAGAATATATGCATTATTTACAGTATAGGATATTCCTTAAACTGCTATTTGTAGCACAACCTTTTATTCACTGAAAGTTAATAAGCGAAATGAAAGCTGCAAGACTCAGTGCTGAACTCAACTTTCACAAAACATGCTACAATTGTTTCCTCAGATTTGAGTGATTTTTGTTTTACTTATGGTTGGTTTGACCACAGACATTGGTGAATTTCTCAGACTGTAGGAGGAATGGGTCTGGATGAACAAATGGGCAGCAGGGTGTCATAATTATATGAGCCAAATCTGGTGGAGATTAGACAACAATTTAAAGGATGAGTAGCTATAATGGCAGTTAGATTCAACTGTTTGGCCCTTTAACTATTAAGTTTGAACCAGTTGGTGGTAGTGGCAAGAAATTCGTTGCATAGCCTCCAGTCGTGGTCCTGAAGATGCCAACCAAACTTTCTATCAGTGCACTTTCTGAAATAAAGTGTCACATTTTGTTAGTTAGCGTTGATGTAAAATTTACTGGCCCATTATGAGTTTTGTTCAGACAATGATGTATGCCAAATTTGGTTTTGTTTTGTTGGTGTTTGACCAAATCCAAGACAGCAAAATCCAATTAACTAACTTATTTGAATCTGGATACACTCTTTAAAAGTTATGACCATAAACACGCTCCCAAATTTTATCCTGAGGCTGGCACTAGAGCACTTGGCCCAAATTTGACCAGAATGTTCTTTAGACCTTCCCCAAACCCAGAAACCTTGTGGCAAACATATATATTGTTATTTTTTAATATTGAACAACGTAATCGACATCATCAATAAGTGCTTGTATTACCAGTGAGTAAGGCATCGGTGTGATGGCATTGGGTGTTACATTTTTTGTTCATTTGTTTTACTTGGAATTTGCTCTGAAAAATTACAGCTATTGACACTAAACTTTACCTTTAATTTGCCACACAGGGTGTAGGCTTTCAGCTTGATTAGTTCTTGGAATTACATTAATTTAAAAAAAAAAAAAAACTTTAGCTTTTTTTTTTTTTCTTAGGTTGAATGCATTGGCATTATTTTACTCTGTAACAGTGATTAAAGATACATGTTGCAAAAATGAGCATTGAATATTTATTTTTACAAAAAAAAAACCAATTAAAAACAAGTAAACATAAAAGTAATTAAGTCTTTTGATTTACATATTTTTTAAAAGTACCATTACAGTTAACCATGCACTCAAGTACTGTAATTATACATGCATTTTGTTACTTTTTATTTTCTGAATCTATTTTCTGAATCTAGGGTTATTTTCTGAATCTAAATCGTAGTATAGAATCTTTCAGTTGAAATCTGCACAAATCAAAAATGTGTTGTAATTTTGTGAATTTGCACATTTGATGGAAGATGGGGTGGCTTTCGATTGCACATTCTACACTAAAGTTAAACTGTAGGTCCTGAGAGAAATACAATAGATGCCTAGTTAATATTCATGTCATATGTGACTATTCTCTCTGATGGACGTGATGGCAATGATAGCATTCCATATGACTTTACATTTGCTTGTTAGTGAATATCAATTAACTAATGTGCATCATCAGCTGTTTTTTTAGGAAATTAAGGAGGTGTTTGTAATAGTATGTGTATGGTAACATGACACTGGTAGTTAGACATGTTTGCTAACAGTACTCAGGCAGCATTTTCCACTCCCTTTCCATCATCATGGCATTTGTCCAGCACCTGCAGAAACAAAGCTGCACTGTTTTGGAATCATTTTTTTAATTTAGGACTGACTGATTCCATAGATGTCAACACTCACTTCCTCATACGTGAGATCACACCACCAGATCACATTTAAATACGTTTTAGTTACTCCCCAGAGAGCAGATGACTCCAAGCCAAATATGGTTTCAGTTAAGAAACATAATTGTCACTTGTGGCAGGAGCAAGCGAACTGGGAGCCAAGGGTGGCACAAATGCAAGCTGCCACATATATTTGTTTTTTTTATTTATTTATGTTTTTGGTATTTGGAATCTGGGCCAGAAATTCTGCAAATGACTATAATATGTGTGTAGCATAGCAACCTTTGATAAAAAAAATATGTGATCATTGCTTTCATTCCACAGCGGTTTGTTGGCCAGATAATTGTGTCTGGGCTTGTGCTTTAACTCATGTTGCTGTTTATAACCAACATCAACAGAACAGCAAAAACACCAACCTTCAAGAAAAGGTAGCATGTAAAACAAAACAAACAAAAAAAAAACGACTGAAGAAAAGATTCTGTACTTTATACAGCAGTTTTGGTGAACTTGTGCCCACTGTAAACTCCGATTCACTTTGCTGTCAGGATTGTTACGCAATCGTGTCTTTGATTATTAAAGCCTCTTTTTTGCCTCGTGTTGTGAATTCTTAGATGCTTTTCTATTCACCATGGTTGCAAAGAGAGGTCATTTGAGTGACCTGGCCTCTCAAACTAGTTCCCTGAAAATAATTGAGTTCATTGCAATTCATTGTCTTCCCCAGTCACATGGTGTAAATCCAATAAAAAGGATACAAATAACGTTTCATTTAGTTATTTTATACACAAGCAATTGGACGTATAATTCCACCAGCTTAAAATAAAGATAAAATAGTAACATTTATCTGAATTTATTCCTAAATTGTTATTAGAGAAAAATATGAGAGAATAAGAATATATTACATTTTGGGGAAAAAATAACCATATTGAATTTGATGGCTGCAACAGGTCTAAAAAAAAAAGCCATGTTTACCACTGTGTAGCGTCACGTCTTCTGTCCATATACGTCTGGGAACTGAGGAGACTAGTTGGTGAAGTTTTAGGAGAGAAATGTTGTGTGTGTTGTGTCTGATACAGGATTCCAGCTGCTGAACAGTTCTTGGTATCCTTTATTGTGTATTTTGTTTCATGATCCACCAAATTTTTTCAAATGGTGAAAGGTCTAGACTGCAGGCAGGCCAGTTCAGGAACCAGACTCTTCTACTACACTGTCATGCTATTGTAATAGATGCATTGTGCAAATGTGCCCATTCCCACAGTGCTGATAGGAAGCCAGATAGTCCCTCTCCTCTTTAGTACAGAGGACATGTTGTCTATGGTTTTCAAAAAGAAATTTAAATGTTGATTCCTCTGACAACAGAACTTTGCCTTAATACATTTGAAATTAGCTTTGGCCCAGAGAGCACGGCAACGTTTCTGGCTTATGTTCGCGCATGCCTTTGCATAATAGAGATTTAATAGAAATTTAACTTGTATTTGTGGAATGTGGATGACATGGCAAACTGTGCTCACAAACAATGATTCTGGAGGTGTTAATGAGCCATTTCCATTACAGAATGACTGTTTTAAATACAGTGCTGCCTGAGTGCCTGAAGATGACTGGCATCCAATATTGATTTTTGCCCATATCCCTTGTGCACAGAGATTTCTCCAGACTATTAAAACTTTTGATTGTAAGTGCACTGTACTATACTTTTTTTTTTTTTTTTAGACTTTTTTAGAAAAATTTTAAAAGAGTCTACATGAATCAATTACATTTCGATTTTCGGGCATCAGCAGTGTGTTTCATACACCCTAATGTTTTGCACTCAAACATTTTGGATGTCCTGAAAACAAATACCTAATACTCTGATGTGGAAAAAACTGAGCAAATTACTATCTTAATTTTGGAAAAAAAAAGGTGCAATAAAAGCTGATATATTTGTGTCTGCCAAAAGAGGAGCGAACACTAAAGTAAAAAGTCTCAACTCTTGTATCACTTTGGTGAAAGAACAAGGTCTTGAGTTTTACATATAAATAACTGAATTATCCTGCCATAATCTCAATACAATCATAAATAAATAGTTTTGGAAAAGATCCAGGGTAAAATCCATGCCTGGAAAGGTGCAACAATAAAATCCACCAAGCTGGTTAATAGGATTATATTAAAGTAATTTATAAGATCATGTGTTTTTATCTGGGAACCACTTAACATTATCTACCCCAAAATATTACACAGTTTACCAAGAAATGGCTTGGTGGAGGTTTAGCAACACATCAGTATCTAATACATTTTCCTGTAATGGTTTTGTGGTCTAAACCCCTGCCATTAAAAATATAAAAAAAAATCTTGTCTTCAATAAGCTTTCAAATTTCAAAAAAGTGTTTTGTTTATATTTAGTACTGTGTATAAACTTTTTCTCCCAAGTAAAACTAAATTATTTATTAATTTAGTTTAGTTGTTTAGTTAATTTTACTATTATATATTATAACATATTTTGTGATCACTTTATTAATTATAAGTACATATTTTATACTACAGATTAAAATAAAACAAGGAGTAGATTAAACATAATATAAGATTATAATTTTAAACAAATTCGGCCTGTGGAAAAGACATTTTTTAAGCTCAAAATGGAGAAATGTTTACTATAAATAGTAGTCTTGTTTTTTATTAAATATTTAATATCAGAAAATACATCAAATTAAATCAATACAGCAGTGTTGAGAATGTTGCATTTTACTACAAAAACTATAACTAAGCTTCTACCACCTGTACTTGTAGATACTCTGTCCACCCACCATGTCTGTACAAGTATATTTTCTTGCATATTTTTTTAATCAGATAGTAAATAAATCTTTAGAAAAATGTTTGAAGCCCCACATAAAATCTTGAAATGTTGAAATGTATTTATTACACAAATACTTTAGTGATATGAACCGATTTGTTTTTTTCTCAAAGATTTTGTGGCACAAGAATCTCAAAGACCCAGACAAATAATTGGAACCTTTTTTTTTGTGCGTCTCCTTTTGTACACCGTTCCAACTTGAATCTGATATGCTAAGTAAACAGCTTAAATTTGTCATCGATCAATCATGCTAACTGAAATTCACCAACAAGGCTGGTCTAGTTTGGTTTTATCTACAGTCACAGTAAACATACATTCAAAGACTTGTACATATACACCTCATACTCCTTATTACATCTGGCTTCTGATACAGCAGACCCTATGATCCTATGCCTTTGGTTGCTTAAACATATGATTAATGAAATATTCGATAAATTAATTGGCCTTGGACGTGTCAGATGTTTGTTATATTTCTTATAAGGACATTTCACTGCCAGTACCATTCTTTTAAAAGACTACTAAGACTAAAAGTGCTATAAAGTATTGCACATTACACATTTCCACCAATTGAACTAATGAAAAACTTCATATAAAATTTTTGTTTTGTAAAAATATAAGTATTGCTGACAAAAAAACAAATACAAATCAGCTGTACAAACCGCTTGGATTTGGACATAAAATACTACCTCTGAATCAGTGGGACACAAAACACTTGGGCATGTATAATTTTATATTTTATATTTTATATATGCAGTTATCAGTATATGTCTATGCCCTAATACATTCTCATTAAACTGGTCAATAATAATTGACTGTGGGGATATTTATGAAATGTTAAAATGAAAATGAAAGTGATTAATCATGCTAACTGATAGCCAGCTAGAATAGCCTAGTTTGGTTCCATCGGCATGCAAAGTAAACACAAGTAAAAAAATGACATGTTCATACCTCATACTCCTACCTAAGATATCCAGATATTCCTATTTGCCCCGTCTCCTCTGTTTTATTCCGGGCTGTGATTAAATCACTGAGTACACAAGGAGTGAACATCACCCTCTATAGCTTGTTGCTAAATGAAGGAATTAACAGTATTGCATATGGCTTTTCTTACAGCTGACCCGTAATCATATGCCATTGTGTGGTAAGCATGAGTTGATGGTTAAACCAATCATAGCACAAAATACCCGAGTCATCTTGCTAGAACAATTTGGTTGTTGTCAGGTGTTCCTGGTAAAGCTGTTCTACAGTAGGTGTTTTATCTGATAAACTAGCTTTATGAAAATGAAAAAACAAAAGGATTTCAGTCACACAAAATGATTTCTCTTTTTTGTATTTTTTTATTGTGATTACAGCTCATCAACATGTTTTTATATTGTTATTTGTCAGGCTTAGCAATATATAGTTTCGTTTTTTTTTTAATAGAATATTAGAAGAAAGAAAACAACTTGAAAAGAATGAGGAAAAAAAAAACTTGTTCATGTGTCCGAAAAAAAATAAAAAATTAAACAGTGAAGGAAATAAATCATTTAATCAATAACTTATGTATAAATACAGTGTATTAAGTCATTCAGATGTACCCCCTTAAAATGTAAAAAAAAAAAGAATCTAAACGTCATGTTTTAGGAAATAAGCTTCAGTGAGTGAATGTTTTTATACATTTTTAAAGTTGGCATTTAAATCATTTTTTTAATACATTCAATTTTGGTATTCATAATTATTGGACATGGGATAACGGTACATAAATAACGTCTTTTATAGCCATAATTTCAAAAATGTGATGAATATTGATCACTGCAATTCAAAATCTTTTTCTGTTATCTTTGGTGCTTTTTTCCCCCCCAAAGTTGATTACATGCCCATACCAGCACAATCTTAAAGTGCTATGTTTTTATACCGTTTATGCTACAGCAATCCGTTATTCCAATTAAAAAAAAAACTCCATTTATAGATACTCTGAATAAATGTATTATTTATATAGTTTACTATATGTGGATCACTATATAACTATATTCAGTGAAATGTCCATAAGCATAAGTTAGTTCCTGTTTTCATTACATCAGCTATCATTCTTTCTCCAGCATCTCTGGATATCGAATGTGATCGCTTTCCTTCTGACATCTGGAGAATTTTTACAAGAACGCCTACCAAATTTCTCCACGCAGAAACATTCGACATATCCAAAATGTTTTAAAATCGTTTTATATGGACTAAAATCCTACAATAAGTTATTAGACCCTCAGTAAACATTTCTCTTGCAGAATGAGTGCAGCTGCTCTTTTGTCCAAATTACAGTAAATTAACCAACAATTGATGGCACTGTTAAATTCTTGATTCTGATTGGTTAGGGTATACGAATAAAGGGCTGGCTTATGCTGATGCATGCAAGGGAATTGTCCATTTATTAAAACAAATCGATCACAAAAGTGCAAAACTGTTCTATAGGTAATGGGGATGCCCTGCGAGTAAGCAGAAGGTTGTTTAAATCTGAGGCATGTCCAAGCCCTTGGGCGAGGCCTAAAAAACTGTAGGCCTGGATTCTATTGTGGCTCACTTGTATATTAAAAAGCTAATGTAATAGATACTGTATAGACTTTTATATAACTTTTATCCAGTAAAATGTCAAAATGTACACCATTGTGCTTTCTATAGATTAATAAAAAAAAAAAAAAAAAAAAATTTAATCCCGTTATTTTAAGCGCAATAATTGAAACTTGATGTCTAAGCTACAGTGTTATGGTTTTAATTTCCATGGTCTGATAATAAACAAAGTAGATATCTCTGTTGGGAATTTGACTCATTAATCATATGTACCCTGAGAAAGAAATGATTCTTCCTTCTGCAAGTTAAGCTTGGGAAGTTTTGTGCATTTCTGCAAGCTCTCCAGATTTCTCATCCCATGGGGGCTATCAGTCTGCTTTAAATAAGATCACCACTACAACAGCAGCTAGGGGGGGGAAAAAAAACAAAAAAACAAAAAAAAACAACAACAGATCAGCCCTTTTGGCTCAGTGCAACTCTCAGTGACCCCTGAAACATTAACGCAGTGAACAGAACGGAGAAGCACATTTATACAATGTTCAGTTTTATCTTGGACCCAGTTTTTCCATTACCTAACATGGTGCTTCTGGTCATGTCCTCACAAGCCGTATTTTAGGAAGCCAGACATGTGTTAAAAAACGCTGGCTTGGCAACGGCATTGTTGTTGGGTCACCTTAAAGAGACACACAGTATGGTAGTGCTTCCCTCTGTATACTTCATGAACGCAAAGGCATTCGTTAACTTCTGAAAAATTCCACCTCAATTTTTTTTTAAAGAAATCATTTCTGGCAGTGTTCAGCAAAAGCAGGAGGCTTTATGATGTTTTTTTCTTTTTTTTTTTATTCCAAAAATAAATGTTTATTAAGAAAATGTTTTAGGTACTCCAAAATCTTTTAAAAATAATTTTTGTTTGTCATCAAAATAAAAATAAAAAAAATCACAAATTAACACCACCAACACTTTGCCAAACCATGAAGGTGTAAAAAGATTTTTCTCTTTGAGTCTCTGTTTCTGCATTAGGATCAGATCCTGAGACTAAACTGAACATTCCAAAGCTTTTCCGCTTTTTCTAGCTACATCATTACAGCATGAGGGCAATTACCAACAATCGCTTGGACACGTTTCCCTGTACTTGTACATTTACCTATTTAAAAAAATAAAAAAATAAATAAAAATAGCTGCTACTCTAAAAACTGCTCTCGGGTTCTTTTCTCAGTATAAACAATCATGTGGAGGATAAAGATTAGGGTGGTGGGGGGGGGGGGGAAATAAAAGGAATATTCCATTGATCTCTGGACTTTATACTCTAAAACTTATTTGATTTTTAATAAAGCCATTTTACACTTTTCGATTTAAAACAAATTATGTTGCTTAATAACAATGCTTGATGATCTACAGTATCAGTCTAAATCAGGCTGTTCAAAATCATATAATAAGAAAAAGTTAACTGTACGTTATATGACAAACTTAAAATACTAAATTATGTAAAGTATCACAGTAAGTAAATGTTTTTGTAATTGTTTTTTTTTTTTTTTTTTCCTTACCTTGCAATGATTAATTGGCCCCAATGTGCCTGATATTTCCTGTTATTTTTGTTATAAAGAAATTTCACTGCAAGTACCATCTTCTTTAGAAGACAGGAACGACGCATATCATTCTACAAAGTATTGCACATTACAAATTTCCATCAATTGCACGGATTAAAAGCTCTATATAAAATCTTTTGTCCTATAAAAATATAAGAATTGCTGACAGAAGCCAAGAACAATCTTAATATTAAGAATACAAACAGGCAATGGAAAAAAAAAAAAAGAAATGACATGACATGACCTGTACAAACAGCTTGGATTTGACCATAAAATACTACCTCTGAATTGGTGTGACACAAAAAGCTTAGACAAGTATCATTTTATATATAATTCAATATAAGTTTGTGTCTACGCCCTGATACATTCTTATTAAATTGATTAATAATTATTGACAGTAGGGATTTTTTTAGGGAGTGTTAAAATGTGAATAGAAGTGAATTTTGTTTGAGCACCAAATTGCACCAATACAAGAACCATGCAAAAAGATGCAGTTCTTAGGCTGTATTCAGAGTTGAGTAACTTGGTGAGAATCTTTTTATTTGTTTTTTAATATTCCATTATGTTAAATGGTTGAAAAATAGAACATTGGAGTTCGAGAGCATCTTATTTAACGGTTGTCAAGAACGGATACATTCAATAGGAAAAACTTCAAAAGGGCAATTATAAAAGCGGCCTGTAAAAATAGCAAACAAGCACTTTTGTCCTTCAAACCATTGGCACTAGTTCAAAAAGAATTTATTTTACAAGACAGCACATTGAATTCAAAAAATTTAGTCCAAGGATTTCATTACTCCCACAGCTATGCTTCATTTAATGGTCTTCTGCACAAATACACAATTTGTATGTGCTCATTATTATATAAATGTTTTTTTTTTACGAAATAATATCAATGCTGGATCAAGAATAATAAAGTTGAAAGCCAGATTGTTAAATATAACGTGCAGTTATTAATGTGAAATTATAAATATATAAAATAGAGTTTTAGTGTACCGCTACATATTATATCCTGTTTTGCCAACATACTAGACTCCGATGAAACTGATTTTAATGAATGAATGCTCATTTGGATATCATGTATTATTGGAATACAAACCTACATTGTATTACTTTGGCCATATTTATTTCTTCAGACCATATTTATTATTCTTGTCTTAGTTCAGGTTTAATTGTTCTAATTTTTCAATGTTTTTTTTTTTTTTTGATACAGTAAAATCCAGTCTCAAGCACTTTGGCGAAGGAAAAAAATATGGCCATAAATGCAGACAAACATCATGCTGGAAATTTTCTTAAGCGAGCCCATTAAAAACTATTTGTGCAGGCCATCTCTGACTACTTTCCTCTCGTATATATTGCTGGACCTTTCAAACTTAGGTCAACTCTGAATACAGACCCAGTGTATAACTGGTGGGCAGAATGGATGTTGTAATGTAAAGCTTGTTGTGCTAGATCAGTATCGTAAGAATTAGTGTGACCATTTGTGCTTTCAAAGACAGCTTATAGTAATTTAGATGTGCTAACCTCAAGTCTCATGTGCAGTGGTGTTTTCAGTGTGTTCAACCATGCGTTCAACAACTCGCACCAGAAAATAGAGTAGTGTCTCTCTTCCGTTACCAACATAATCTTTGAGTTTTGAATCTCCAATTAGTTTTCAGTCTAATTTTTGGTATTAAAATAGTTATGCACAGCCGTCTTACAAAAAAAAAAAAAAAAAAGTGTCCAACAAGACACTTTTTATCCAGGTACACTAAAGTTACTTTCGAAACACTATAAACATTTACCATTTGCAGCACTAAATTGGTCTGGTGTGTCCACTCTAATAACATCATTTAAATGTCAATATTTACAAAAAAAAAAAAAAAAAAAAAAAAAAAAAAAAAAAAAAAAAAAAAAAAGAAAAGAAAAGAAAAGAAAAACTAAATATTTGAAGATTTTGTGATACTGGTGTTTGTGTATGGAAATCGCAATCACAAACGGTAATAACAGTAATATAACAATGTTATGATAAAAATATTACAAGCACAAACAATTGTAACTTCCTTTGTAAAAAAAAC